>CALYJB010000081.1:0-10000 GCA_944738965.1 Nebria brevicollis
AGAGATATATGTATATTTTATATATTATACACGATATACAAACATTATATACCACATACTATGCGCACAAACAACAACTACAACTTCAACTAGCACTATCTAGGAGGTTGTTGTTGATGATGATATATCTATATAGAGGAGACACACACAGTGTTTCATATATATGTCACATAATGATGTATATAAAAATGTATACCTCTTTTTGTAAATATATTTTTATATATTCAAATTTTTCCTCACCATAACAGCACCTATATACAGAGTGATATGTGCGTACCGACAGATAGACGAGATATATATAGAAAAGTGATGTATTGTGATAATACGTTGATACTCACCACACGAACACATATCGCAGCAAACTAACTTACATACATACATACATAGCAGCACAAACATCCACACACACACATAATCATCACATCAATCACAATCAAGGTTAATGCATTCTTTAGATGATTTGTATGGGGATGTGTATTGTGTTGCTGCTGCTGTTCTTGTTGTTGTTGTTGTGCGAGGGATGTGTAAGAGCAGCGCGTGCGTTATTTTCTATATGCAATGAATGTATATATATATCAAATATTATAAAAATGTATATATGTATTTTTATGTATCTCTTTCTCAACACTCATCAATTTCGTATTTGTATATATAGTGTTTTTTCTATATAGCATTTGATTGAAACACACCAACATCAACATCGGATTTCTCCTAGGGCTTAGGATCGACTGACTCGTGTGCAACAGCTGTTCACACGAAACCCTTCTCCACGTCAGTCCTCCAGGGTCTCGCTGGAGTATTTGCTACTACCACCAAGATCTGCACCGACGGCGGCTCCAGATGGGCTCACGCCCAATCCTTCTGCGCTCACCGCCGCGACCATCCTACTCATCGTGACATAACGGTGCTCGACCACGCGTACGCAGTTAACAAAACATCCGAATTGCCACGACGGTAGAGTATAAGCATGACACTTTAGCGCCATCCATTTTCAGGGCTAGTAACTTCGGCAGGTGAGTTGTTACACACTCCTTGGCGGATTCCGACTTCCATGGCCACCGTCCTGCTGTCTTAAGTTACCAACGCCTTTCATGGTATCCCATAAGTGTCAATTTTGGCGCTTTAACTCTACGTTTGGTTCATCCCACAGCGCCAGTTCTGCTTACCAAAAGTGGCCCACTTGGCATTCATTGATCCGATCTCCGGCTTCATGCGTTAAGCAAGCCGGAGATCTCACCCATTTAAAGTTTGAGAATAGGTTGAGGCCGTTTCGACCCCAATGCCTCTAATCATTCGCTTTACCGGATGAGACTCATTCACAATTTTGTGTTATTCAATCGAATGCCAGCTATCCTGAGGGAAACTTCGGATGGAACCAGCTACTAGATGGTTCGATGAGTCTATCGCCGCTATACCAAGTTCTTACGATCGATTTGCACGTCAGAATCGCTACGGACTTCCATCAGGGTTTCCCCTGACTTCATCCTGACCTGGCATAGGTCACCATCTTTCGGGTCCCAGCGTGTACGCTCTAGATCCGCCCCAACTCGCAATGAGTGTGAGGGACGGTCCGGGAGTGCGAGGCTTCACCGACAATTGGGAAGCCCATCTTCCCTTAGTTTATGTAAAAATTATAAACTTTTACTTTCATTTCGCCTTTAGGTTTAGTTTGTGTATCTGACCCAATGACTCGCGTACATGCTAGACTCCTTGGTCCGTGTTTCAAGACGGGTCCTGAAAGTACCCAAAGCTCAGACGTCGCCGACGGGTGACGCGGGATCGGTTACATAGCCCATGCGACCAACAGTAATGCGAGTGCGGAATCGGCACCAGTCCAATTTCCACGGTCTACACAGAGTTTACTTGTCACAGGGTGTGAAAACGCTCCGCTACAAAAGAGCAGCGACCCACCACCTGACGGTTTCTACCATCGAGTCACCTGCCGGGATACCGCTAAGGTCTGTGCGACAACAGGCACGCTACTGCGAATAAACTCAGCAAACGGTGTTGCCGTACAGGCTGTCCTTATAGCGCGGATACCATAGACAAGTGCCCAATGGGTCGCGACGCATCTACTAGGATAGAAATGCACACCTCCTGCAGTAAACAGCACTGATAACGGGGCGTCCAGCACTACAACGGCGCGAACCGAGGCAGCACGAAGACGTCCCATGTAAAACGTTACCAGTGTGCTACCACAGGCGAGGTGATTGAATCTCTCCCTTCGAATAGTTCGGGTTTCTCAGGTTTACCCCTGAACGGTTTCACGTACTATTGAACTCTCTCTTCAAAGTTCTTTTCAACTTTCCCTCACGGTACTTGTTCGCTATCGGTCTCGTGGTTATATTTAGCCTTAGATGGAGTTTACCACCCACTTAGAGCTGCACTCTCAAGCAACCCGACTCTAAGGAGAAACCCACCCGGACGTGGTAACGGTCACTACGGGCCTGGCACCCTCTATGGGTGTGTGGCCCCGTTCAAGAAGGACTTGGACACGTTACACACTTACCGCGTTAACTGGGCTCTCCTAAACACCACATTGCCCTGTAGCCGTTTCCGACTACGGGCTTCGGTGCTGGGCTTTTCCCTGTTCGCTCGCCGCTACTAAGGGAATCCTTGTTAGTTTCTTTTCCTCCGCTTAGTAATATGCTTAAATTCAGCGGGTAGTCACACCTGCTCTGAGGTCGCATAAATAAATATAGATATAGATATATATTAATATATTTCTATTATATATTATTAAAAACTTTCACGATATATGCTATATCGTTATCAGAGAATACAAGTTGCACATACACACAGAACACGTATTACGTTTCCTGCACTCATAATGTACAAAAACCATTATAAACACACACATCGTAATCAACAGGCAGGTCCGAGAGACAATATGTGCAATATGTGTAGTTGTTGGTTTCGTAACACTCGGCCTCTTTGACATTTTTTTGGTGTATAACATACACACACACACACACACAAAATAAAAAAACACTCATATAGAAAAAGATATCTCAATTGACACCACCTCTACGTCTCAAGTAGACGACCCAAACTCACACCAGTCGTCACCATAAATTCTCTAACCACGGCATATATCACACATCATAACCAAATAGCCAATACAGTTTATGTAGAATATAACTATAGACGTATTATGAAGGAGTGGTGGTGATCTACACCACCATCACCAACATGACTGCACGAACAAATTTGCTATATAGTGTATATTGGAATATCTCAAGTGGCCGTCACATTTGTAGTTTACATAGATTTTCAGTGTATTAGAATCATCATCCGCATGCAGCATACAATAACGATACACGGTGTTTTTGACGTAAGTTACGGACAGAGTATAGTGAGAACATGAACAACGTCAGGTCACTTACACTCTACATCATCGCAAACAGTGTATATAGTTAGGTAAAGAGAGTGATCGCGTGTAAAAGGTCTTGATCGGTATAGGGGGCAACTACAACAGCAACAACATTTTTCGTATATATTTCCCCACATACAAATATACTACACAAACTGCCTCAGAATTGTATTGTATAACGGAGAGTGTGACAAATGTTAGATATATAATTAAGTGAACATACACAACAACACAACAACACATATATATATGTATAATGTGTGATTTTGTAAACTGATCTGTGCTATATAGTTCAAAGCAAACACTGTGCGCTTAAATGTTGAACGTAACAATTTGTAAGAGTAGGGACGCTTGGTCTTTGCTTGAACGACCACTGGAATCGTGTAAGTGTGCACAAGTATACGTACGAGTAGTAGTAAACTTGTTTAATTGCACAAATACAGAGACACTGGGACACGTCCAGACCGATTGTATACTCTTGTTACTTAACACACACACAGTGAGTGACAGTGAACACACAGTTTTAACATTCACAACACAATATAGTAATATATAATATATATTTATATATAGTGTGTGTTTGCGTGCAGAGATTCCCTCTAATAACTAACATTGCACTAGCATCTCCTCAATAAACTCCCACAGCGTATTGATAGTAATATACTTTATATAGATATGTGGGTGTGTATAGAAATATAAAAACATTGGAGTGATGATGTTGCCACAAGTTCCTATAACCCTGCCATACAAGAGACTTCTAAATTTGAACACTCACTTACAGAACAACTGTTCTCATAATGATAATAATGATATTATTATGTATATTATGTGATAATGTAAAGACGGACGAGCGCTACCCACTCTGGTCACACTCTGGCCGCACAGCATTAATACGTAAAGACACACTAAAATGTGTGTAAAGTTATACGAGTATGCGATGTTTAATATATAAATGTGATAATAATACGACTATGCGTTCTCTAGCGTTTGTGCCGTTGACTTGAGACCGATATATACACACAAAATTGTATTGGCATATACGGCTTGGTTTCTTTCTTTCTATATAGTTATTTATAATAGCTATAAATATGATATAAAGTGTAGTATAGAGAGTAAAATATTATGGTTTCTAGTGGTGTGTAGGACGACACACACGAGACGACAGTGATGTCGATATCTATGATTTTTCTATAATATTAGAGTGAATTTATATATGTATGTATTAATGTATATATATATGCTAGTACCATGACAGAAGAGGCTTCTCTTTGTGAAACTACTGACAACAACAACAGCAGCAGCAGCACACTGACTACTACGGTGTTGTCGGATTGTGTTTTGGTCTATTATGTACGAGTACAAGTCACACGCGTGTGTGTATGTGTTTGAGTATCTTAATAACACATATACGCTACCGGTTAGGTTTGCGACGAACTGTATCAACATATAACACATCAGATGCCCGCGCGTCTATAGCGCTTGACAAGTGAGTGGTGTTTTACTACTCAGTCGCCGCTCACCTTCTATTTAAGGAACCGGGCTGGGTTTGGTATATTAAACTGTATACATGTTTAAAAAAGTCCCAGTCCACAGAGTGTTCTCTGTATATCTAAATATATTCCAATATATTGAATATTGATAATAAATAAAATAATACACATATTCACTACGGGGACTCCTCTGTCACACAGAGTAGAGTACAGACTATGAAATGGTGGTGTGTTGTGTTTTGTAGGTGTGTGTGTGTGTGTATATTGTACGTCTGCGAGTGCAAAATCACAGACGCACACACATCATCTACAACATCAACCGGCAAACACACAAACATCAACCAGCCACACGCACAGACGGCAGAACAATTTTATACATCAGAATAACCCCAACGCCGGATACCCAACATCGCCTGACATCTATTACACAGCAACACATAACCACCGGTGTGTGTGTGTGTGCGCCGTGAATCTGCTCGCGTTGTCTGTATACTCGAACTACTGTGTGTTGTGTGTGTGCGCATGTGTGTGTACTGTTGTTTAATCAAGTACATGTTAGAGACAGAGTGTTTTCCTCTGTCTAAATTTAGTAGCAATGATTGAACGCGAATACAAAACAGCAACAGCAGCAACAGCAACAGCAGCAGCAGCAACAGAAGCAACAGCAGAGACAGCAGAAACACACACACACACTAGTGGTGGCAGCGGTGTATACTGAAGACCGGCAGTCTGGTAATTGTAATACGACCCTCAGCCAGGCGTAGTCCAGGAACAGTATCCGAGGACCGCAATATGCGTTCGAAATGTCGATGTTCATGTGTCCTGCAGTTCACAAGTTGACGCGCATTTAGCTGCGTTCTTCATCGACCCACGAGCCGAGTGATCCACCGTTCAGGGTTATATTTGTTAGGATTATAATAATATTCATTCATTTTCCGCCACACACAATTCTTTATTGATCATCATCATCAACAGCATAATAATAATAATAATAAAAAATTTTTGTATAATAATGGTCACCACACACAGACACATATTATATGTGTCACCGATCAGACACTAACCACTCACCACTGCCCCCCCCAATTGTAAATGTGTAAGGCCGAGTCAAAACCTTACACACACATTATATTCATATATATGTATATATATATAGCAAATGGCTATCGTCCACTGGTGCGACGATTGAGTGACTAGCCGTCGTCGGTGACTTATTCTTGCGTGTTGCGTGTGAGTGTGTTGTTACAAATAACTAGTCCCTACTAGCGCAAACTGGCCTGTGTGTACTGCATTATCACCGCACGTCTCTCTATCTGCTGTGCGAGTCAATGTGTGTCTTTTCTCACCACTTAAATTTAATGATGTACAGAGGAGACCGTGTCCCTCCTCTGCTAGTGGTAGAAAAGACATCACCACAACAGTATTTTATAAATATGTAGAGACCGTCACAGCGATGGGTCAGACAGACACACAAAACTAGTCGTCGCACAATAAGTGTAATTGTCGATGCAACAAACAGCAACATCAGCGTCAACAACAGCAACAAGAATAATTTTTGATAATTTCCGGGGGTTTCTTTTAATAGATGTGTGAGTGTGGATGTACGAGGGGGTAACATACACAACATCACCTAACACTCAGTGCTATATAACGGTTATCCCTATATGTTTATATACGTTATTGGCCAATGAGTGGTGATACACACAAACATCACACGTATATACCTCACATACAACACATACAACCTACCAACACTGTTGGACACTTTCACAAGCAATTACCCCGTGACTCGGTGTTAGGCTCTGTTTACTGGTGCATACACAGATTCAAACCTAACAATCACAAACCGCGGTGCGCATACACGTTTCCATGTCATATCGCGAGAGGCTTCTGTGTTGTGCGTAGTGAGGTGTGTGAGAAAGTTTGTGTATATCGATTTGTCTCATTATCGTTGTACGACATCTCGTCCTCTTCCAAACCACACACCCATACCATACTATACCATACGATATACCATACATAACCACAACACAAATCTAAATATATATGTACATTTTACATTTCTCAACATACACAGTCAGCACACACAGCTCGTGTGTTTGTCAGTCAGTGTAGATCGATATAATATATATATGATGTGTGCGTTATGTATATAATGTATATATTATAAATGCTAAGTATGTTGATGGATAATATAGAGAAGATAAGAGTAACGTGAGATGAAGCCACCATCATCATCATCATCATCATCATCTTCAGTGCCACCAATATTATACACATATAAAAATGTATATTATAAAATATCACATTTTCACTCTGTCCCCCTGTTTACGAAATTTTATTATGTGGACTGTTTAGGATCAAGTGTCCGGTCGTTACAGAGAGTGTATATGGTGTTGCCCGTGCACATTTCTCAATTTTTATTTATATATTTGTTTCTTTCTTTAGACACAGTAATGATCCTTCCGCAGGTTCACCTACGGAAACCTTGTTACGACTTTTACTTCCTCTAAATGATCAAGTTCGGTCATCTTCCCAGCGACATCGGCAAATGTCGAAACGCCGGCCGAGTACCAGTCCGAAGACCTCACTAAATCATTCAATCGGTAGTAGCGACGGGCGGTGTGTACAAAGGGCAGGGACTTAATCAACACGAGTTTATGACTCGCGCTTACTGGGAATTCCTCGTTCATGGGGAATAATTGCAATCCCCAATCCCTAGCACGAAGGAGGTTCAGCGGGTTACCCGGACCATTCGGCCAGGGAAGACACGCTGATTCCTTCAGTGTAGCGCGCGTGCGGCCCAGAACATCTAAGGGCATCACAGACCTGTTATTGCTCAATCTCATACGGCTATAAGCCGTTTGTCCCTCTAAGAAGATTAAAATGTACGCCGGTAGTAAAAACCACAACATTCCGCCCGCACGAAGCCGCAAAATGCTCGCACAGTGTATGAACACCGATTGAAACACCGACGAACAAACGTACGGTTAGTACGGAAGATGTGAGCCTTCGAGATACCGGTAGAGTACGCCTATTTAGCAGGCTAGAGTCTCGTTCGTTATCGGAATTAACCAGACAAATCGCTCTACCAACTAAGAACGACCATGCACCACCACCCACCGAATCAAGAAAGAGCTATCAATCTGTCAATCCTTCCGGTGTCCGGGCCTGGTGAGGTTCCCCGTGTTGAGTCAAATTAAGCCGCAGGCTCCACTCCTTGTGGTGCCCTTCCGTCAATTCCTTTAAGTTTCAGCTTTGCAACCATACTTCCCCCGGAACCCAAAAGCTTTGGTTTCCCGGAAGCTGCCCGTCGAGTCATCGGAGGAACATCGACGGATCGCTAGCTGGCATCGTTTATGGTCAGAACTAGGGCGGTATCTGATCGCCTTCGAACCTCTGACTTTCGTTCTTGATTAATGAAAACATTTTTGGCAAATGCTTTCGCTTCTGTCCGTCTTGCGACGATCCAAGAATTTCACCTCTAACGTCGCAATACGAATGCCCCCATCCGTCCCTATTAATCATTACCTCGGGGTTCCGAAAACCAACAAAATAGAACCGAGGTCCTGTTCCATTATTCCATGCACATAGTATTCAGGCGAAATTTTAGCCTGCTTTGAGCACTCTAATTTGTTCAAAGTAAACGTGCCGGCCCGCCTCGACACTCAATTAAGAGCACCGCGACAGGATTTAAAAAAGTCGGAAGGATCACCGAGCACCCGGGAATTCTGTACGCGCGTTATGCACGCACAGACCCCAGACAATACTGAGCGATTGGTCTTCCACCGGCAGGACGTCCCGTGAGACGTGCCAGTTAGCACCGCGGGCGGTGAACCGACAGCACGGGACACAGATTCAACTACGAGCTTTTTAACCGCAACAACTTTAATATACGCTATTGGAGCTGGAATTACCGCGGCTGCTGGCACCAGACTTGCCCTCCAATTGGTCCTTGTTAAAGGATTTAAAGTGTACTCATTCCGATTACGGGGCCTCGGATGAGTCCCGTATCGTTATTTTTCGTCACTACCTCCCCGTGCCGGGAGTGGGTAATTTGCGCGCCTGCTGCCTTCCTTGGATGTGGTAGCCGTTTCTCAGGCTCCCTCTCCGGAATCGAACCCTGATTCCCCGTTACCCGTTACAACCATGGTAGGCGCAGAACCTACCATCGACAGTTGATAAGGCAGACATTTGAAAGATGCGTCGCCGGTGCAAGACCGTACGATCAGCATAAAGTTATTCAGAGTCACCAAATAGGGCGACGAACAGACAGCAGTGCCTGCCCGCCGATTGGTTTTGATCTAATAAAAGCACTCCTTCCATCTCTGGTCGGAGCTCTGTTTGCGTGTATTAGCTCTAGAATTACCACAGTTATCCAAGTAAATGTGTGTACGATCTAAGGAACCATAACTGATTTAATGAGCCTTTCGCGGTTTCACCTTATTTTGGCTTGTACTGAGACATGCATGGCTTAATCTTTGAGACAAGCATATGACTACTGGCAGGATCAACCAGGGAGTTTGTCACAATCACATATAAAAATTGCATAAATTTTTTTGGAAATGTGTTTGTTTTTTTATATATATATATATATATATATATATATATATATAAATATATACGAGAGACACCGGTATCGAAAATTTACTTTCTGGCATACCGGGCTACGTAAAATTTTTCATATAAAATTTCTATATAAATATATATCTACACACTTTTATTACGTGTTTGTTGTAGACAGGCCCACACAGGTCCCAATCATCACATCATACACACTATAAAAACCAACCACACAGGTTCGACACACACTCACACACACAAACACAACACCCAGTAGTGAGTGTATGGGGTGTGTGGTGTCTAGATATATATATTTACTATATTTCGATTTTATTAATATTATTTGAGAGTTCAAATAATCTCTTCCGTACTCGTCGCTAGATTTAAAGCGCCAGTGTTTCAGAGAATTATCGTGTATCGTGTATATATCTTTAATATATGTATTATATTAACATACAAGAGGATCGAACGTCTCTCGTTCTAGCGTCGTGTTATTATTTTACTATATAGTGTCCAACTACTCTGGTCGGGGTTACTGACTGACAAACGCGCGTGAATCGACAGTGCTATTGCG
>CALYJB010000081.1:15000-22838 GCA_944738965.1 Nebria brevicollis
CAGTAATGCGAGTGCGGAATCGGCACCAGTCCAATTTCCACGGTCTACACAGAGTTTACTTGTCACAGGGTGTGAAAACGCTCCGCTACAAAAGAGCAGCGACCCACCACCTGACGGTTTCTACCATCGAGTCACCTGCCGGGATACCGCTAAGGTCTGTGCGACAACAGGCACGCTACTGCGAATAAACTCAGCAAACGGTGTTGCCGTACAGGCTGTCCTTATAGCGCGGATACCATAGACAAGTGCCCAATGGGTCGCGACGCATCTACTAGGATAGAAATGCACACCTCCTGCAGTAAACAGCACTGATAACGGGGCGTCCAGCACTACAACGGCGCGAACCGAGGCAGCACGAAGACGTCCCATGTAAAACGTTACCAGTGTGCTACCACAGGCGAGGTGATTGAATCTCTCCCTTCGAATAGTTCGGGTTTCTCAGGTTTACCCCTGAACGGTTTCACGTACTATTGAACTCTCTCTTCAAAGTTCTTTTCAACTTTCCCTCACGGTACTTGTTCGCTATCGGTCTCGTGGTTATATTTAGCCTTAGATGGAGTTTACCACCCACTTAGAGCTGCACTCTCAAGCAACCCGACTCTAAGGAGAAACCCACCCGGACGTGGTAACGGTCACTACGGGCCTGGCACCCTCTATGGGTGTGTGGCCCCGTTCAAGAAGGACTTGGACACGTTACACACTTACCGCGTTAACTGGGCTCTCCTAAACACCACATTGCCCTGTAGCCGTTTCCGACTACGGGCTTCGGTGCTGGGCTTTTCCCTGTTCGCTCGCCGCTACTAAGGGAATCCTTGTTAGTTTCTTTTCCTCCGCTTAGTAATATGCTTAAATTCAGCGGGTAGTCACACCTGCTCTGAGGTCGCATAAATAAATATAGATATAGATATATATTAATATATTTCTATTATATATTATTAAAAACTTTCACGATATATGCTATATCGTTATCAGAGAATACAAGTTGCACATACACACAGAACACGTATTACGTTTCCTGCACTCATAATGTACAAAAACCATTATAAACACACACATCGTAATCAACAGGCAGGTCCGAGAGACAATATGTGCAATATGTGTAGTTGTTGGTTTCGTAACACTCGGCCTCTTTGACATTTTTTTGGTGTATAACATACACACACACACACACACAAAATAAAAAAACACTCATATAGAAAAAGATATCTCAATTGACACCACCTCTACGTCTCAAGTAGACGACCCAAACTCACACCAGTCGTCACCATAAATTCTCTAACCACGGCATATATCACACATCATAACCAAATAGCCAATACAGTTTATGTAGAATATAACTATAGACGTATTATGAAGGAGTGGTGGTGATCTACACCACCATCACCAACATGACTGCACGAACAAATTTGCTATATAGTGTATATTGGAATATCTCAAGTGGCCGTCACATTTGTAGTTTACATAGATTTTCAGTGTATTAGAATCATCATCCGCATGCAGCATACAATAACGATACACGGTGTTTTTGACGTAAGTTACGGACAGAGTATAGTGAGAACATGAACAACGTCAGGTCACTTACACTCTACATCATCGCAAACAGTGTATATAGTTAGGTAAAGAGAGTGATCGCGTGTAAAAGGTCTTGATCGGTATAGGGGGCAACTACAACAGCAACAACATTTTTCGTATATATTTCCCCACATACAAATATACTACACAAACTGCCTCAGAATTGTATTGTATAACGGAGAGTGTGACAAATGTTAGATATATAATTAAGTGAACATACACAACAACACAACAACACATATATATATGTATAATGTGTGATTTTGTAAACTGATCTGTGCTATATAGTTCAAAGCAAACACTGTGCGCTTAAATGTTGAACGTAACAATTTGTATGAGTAGGGACGCTTGGTCTTTGCTTGAACGACCACTGGAATCGTGTAAGTGTGCACAAGTATACGTACGAGTAGTAGTAAACTTGTTTAATTGCACAAATACAGAGACACTGGGACACGTCCAGACCGATTGTATACTCTTGTTACTTAACACACACACAGTGAGTGACAGTGAACACACAGTTTTAACATTCACAACACAATATAGTAATATATAATATATATTTATATATAGTGTGTGTTTGCGTGCAGAGATTCCCTCTAATAACTAACATTGCACTAGCATCTCCTCAATAAACTCCCACAGCGTATTGATAGTAATATACTTTATATAGATATGTGGGTGTGTATAGAAATATAAAAACATTGGAGTGATGATGTTGCCACAAGTTCCTATAACCCTGCCATACAAGAGACTTCTAAATTTGAACACTCACTTACAGAACAACTGTTCTCATAATGATAATAATGATATTATTATGTATATTATGTGATAATGTAAAGACGGACGAGCGCTACCCACTCTGGTCACACTCTGGCCGCACAGCATTAATACGTAAAGACACACTAAAATGTGTGTAAAGTTATACGAGTATGCGATGTTTAATATATAAATGTGATAATAATACGACTATGCGTTCTCTAGCGTTTGTGCCGTTGACTTGAGACCGATATATACACACAAAATTGTATTGGCATATACGGCTTGGTTTCTTTCTTTCTATATAGTTATTTATAATAGCTATAAATATGATATAAAGTGTAGTATAGAGAGTAAAATATTATGGTTTCTAGTGGTGTGTAGGACGACACACACGAGACGACAGTGATGTCGATATCTATGATTTTTCTATAATATTAGAGTGAATTTATATATGTATGTATTAATGTATATATATATGCTAGTACCATGACAGAAGAGGCTTCTCTTTGTGAAACTACTGACAACAACAACAGCAGCAGCAGCACACTGACTACTACGGTGTTGTCGGATTGTGTTTTGGTCTATTATGTACGAGTACAAGTCACACGCGTGTGTGTATGTGTTTGAGTATCTTAATAACACATATACGCTACCGGTTAGGTTTGCGACGAACTGTATCAACATATAACACATCAGATGCCCGCGCGTCTATAGCGCTTGACAAGTGAGTGGTGTTTTACTACTCAGTCGCCGCTCACCTTCTATTTAAGGAACCGGGCTGGGTTTGGTATATTAAACTGTATACATGTTTAAAAAAGTCCCAGTCCACAGAGTGTTCTCTGTATATCTAAATATATTCCAATATATTGAATATTGATAATAAATAAAATAATACACATATTCACTACGGGGACTCCTCTGTCACACAGAGTAGAGTACAGACTATGAAATGGTGGTGTGTTGTGTTTTGTAGGTGTGTGTGTGTGTGTATATTGTACGTCTGCGAGTGCAAAATCACAGACGCACACACATCATCTACAACATCAACCGGCAAACACACAAACATCAACCAGCCACACGCACAGACGGCAGAACAATTTTATACATCAGAATAACCCCAACGCCGGATACCCAACATCGCCTGACATCTATTACACAGCAACACATAACCACCGGTGTGTGTGTGTGTGCGCCGTGAATCTGCTCGCGTTGTCTGTATACTCGAACTACTGTGTGTTGTGTGTGTGCGCATGTGTGTGTACTGTTGTTTAATCAAGTACATGTTAGAGACAGAGTGTTTTCCTCTGTCTAAATTTAGTAGCAATGATTGAACGCGAATACAAAACAGCAACAGCAGCAACAGCAACAGCAGCAGCAGCAACAGAAGCAACAGCAGAGACAGCAGAAACACACACACACACTAGTGGTGGCAGCGGTGTATACTGAAGACCGGCAGTCTGGTAATTGTAATACGACCCTCAGCCAGGCGTAGTCCAGGAACAGTATCCGAGGACCGCAATATGCGTTCGAAATGTCGATGTTCATGTGTCCTGCAGTTCACAAGTTGACGCGCATTTAGCTGCGTTCTTCATCGACCCACGAGCCGAGTGATCCACCGTTCAGGGTTATATTTGTTAGGATTATAATAATATTCATTCATTTTCCGCCACACACAATTCTTTATTGATCATCATCATCAACAGCATAATAATAATAATAATAAAAAATTTTTGTATAATAATGGTCACCACACACAGACACATATTATATGTGTCACCGATCAGACACTAACCACTCACCACTGCCCCCCCCAATTGTAAATGTGTAAGGCCGAGTCAAAACCTTACACACACATTATATTCATATATATGTATATATATATAGCAAATGGCTATCGTCCACTGGTGCGACGATTGAGTGACTAGCCGTCGTCGGTGACTTATTCTTGCGTGTTGCGTGTGAGTGTGTTGTTACAAATAACTAGTCCCTACTAGCGCAAACTGGCCTGTGTGTACTGCATTATCACCGCACGTCTCTCTATCTGCTGTGCGAGTCAATGTGTGTCTTTTCTCACCACTTAAATTTAATGATGTACAGAGGAGACCGTGTCCCTCCTCTGCTAGTGGTAGAAAAGACATCACCACAACAGTATTTTATAAATATGTAGAGACCGTCACAGCGATGGGTCAGACAGACACACAAAACTAGTCGTCGCACAATAAGTGTAATTGTCGATGCAACAAACAGCAACATCAGCGTCAACAACAGCAACAAGAATAATTTTTGATAATTTCCGGGGGTTTCTTTTAATAGATGTGTGAGTGTGGATGTACGAGGGGGTAACATACACAACATCACCTAACACTCAGTGCTATATAACGGTTATCCCTATATGTTTATATACGTTATTGGCCAATGAGTGGTGATACACACAAACATCACACGTATATACCTCACATACAACACATACAACCTACCAACACTGTTGGACACTTTCACAAGCAATTACCCCGTGACTCGGTGTTAGGCTCTGTTTACTGGTGCATACACAGATTCAAACCTAACAATCACAAACCGCGGTGCGCATACACGTTTCCATGTCATATCGCGAGAGGCTTCTGTGTTGTGCGTAGTGAGGTGTGTGAGAAAGTTTGTGTATATCGATTTGTCTCATTATCGTTGTACGACATCTCGTCCTCTTCCAAACCACACACCCATACCATACTATACCATACGATATACCATACATAACCACAACACAAATCTAAATATATATGTACATTTTACATTTCTCAACATACACAGTCAGCACACACAGCTCGTGTGTTTGTCAGTCAGTGTAGATCGATATAATATATATATGATGTGTGCGTTATGTATATAATGTATATATTATAAATGCTAAGTATGTTGATGGATAATATAGAGAAGATAAGAGTAACGTGAGATGAAGCCACCATCATCATCATCATCATCATCATCTTCAGTGCCACCAATATTATACACATATAAAAATGTATATTATAAAATATCACATTTTCACTCTGTCCCCCTGTTTACGAAATTTTATTATGTGGACTGTTTAGGATCAAGTGTCCGGTCGTTACAGAGAGTGTATATGGTGTTGCCCGTGCACATTTCTCAATTTTTATTTATATATTTGTTTCTTTCTTTAGAGACACAGTAATGATCCTTCCGCAGGTTCACCTACGGAAACCTTGTTACGACTTTTACTTCCTCTAAATGATCAAGTTCGGTCATCTTCCCAGCGACATCGGCAAATGTCGAAACGCCGGCCGAGTACCAGTCCGAAGACCTCACTAAATCATTCAATCGGTAGTAGCGACGGGCGGTGTGTACAAAGGGCAGGGACTTAATCAACACGAGTTTATGACTCGCGCTTACTGGGAATTCCTCGTTCATGGGGAATAATTGCAATCCCCAATCCCTAGCACGAAGGAGGTTCAGCGGGTTACCCGGACCATTCGGCCAGGGAAGACACGCTGATTCCTTCAGTGTAGCGCGCGTGCGGCCCAGAACATCTAAGGGCATCACAGACCTGTTATTGCTCAATCTCATACGGCTATAAGCCGTTTGTCCCTCTAAGAAGATTAAAATGTACGCCGGTAGTAAAAACCACAACATTCCGCCCGCACGAAGCCGCAAAATGCTCGCACAGTGTATGAACACCGATTGAAACACCGACGAACAAACGTACGGTTAGTACGGAAGATGTGAGCCTTCGAGATACCGGTAGAGTACGCCTATTTAGCAGGCTAGAGTCTCGTTCGTTATCGGAATTAACCAGACAAATCGCTCTACCAACTAAGAACGACCATGCACCACCACCCACCGAATCAAGAAAGAGCTATCAATCTGTCAATCCTTCCGGTGTCCGGGCCTGGTGAGGTTCCCCGTGTTGAGTCAAATTAAGCCGCAGGCTCCACTCCTTGTGGTGCCCTTCCGTCAATTCCTTTAAGTTTCAGCTTTGCAACCATACTTCCCCCGGAACCCAAAAGCTTTGGTTTCCCGGAAGCTGCCCGTCGAGTCATCGGAGGAACATCGACGGATCGCTAGCTGGCATCGTTTATGGTCAGAACTAGGGCGGTATCTGATCGCCTTCGAACCTCTGACTTTCGTTCTTGATTAATGAAAACATTTTTGGCAAATGCTTTCGCTTCTGTCCGTCTTGCGACGATCCAAGAATTTCACCTCTAACGTCGCAATACGAATGCCCCCATCCGTCCCTATTAATCATTACCTCGGGGTTCCGAAAACCAACAAAATAGAACCGAGGTCCTGTTCCATTATTCCATGCACATAGTATTCAGGCGAAATTTTAGCCTGCTTTGAGCACTCTAATTTGTTCAAAGTAAACGTGCCGGCCCGCCTCGACACTCAATTAAGAGCACCGCGACAGGATTTAAAAAAGTCGGAAGGATCACCGAGCACCCGGGAATTCTGTACGCGCGTTATGCACGCACAGACCCCAGACAATACTGAGCGATTGGTCTTCCACCGGCAGGACGTCCCGTGAGACGTGCCAGTTAGCACCGCGGGCGGTGAACCGACAGCACGGGACACAGATTCAACTACGAGCTTTTTAACCGCAACAACTTTAATATACGCTATTGGAGCTGGAATTACCGCGGCTGCTGGCACCAGACTTGCCCTCCAATTGGTCCTTGTTAAAGGATTTAAAGTGTACTCATTCCGATTACGGGGCCTCGGATGAGTCCCGTATCGTTATTTTTCGTCACTACCTCCCCGTGCCGGGAGTGGGTAATTTGCGCGCCTGCTGCCTTCCTTGGATGTGGTAGCCGTTTCTCAGGCTCCCTCTCCGGAATCGAACCCTGATTCCCCGTTACCCGTTACAACCATGGTAGGCGCAGAACCTACCATCGACAGTTGATAAGGCAGACATTTGAAAGATGCGTCGCCGGTGCAAGACCGTACGATCAGCATAAAGTTATTCAGAGTCACCAAATAGGGCGACGAACAGACAGCAGTGCCTGCCCGCCGATTGGTTTTGATCTAATAAAAGCACTCCTTCCATCTCTGGTCGGAGCTCTGTTTGCGTGTATTAGCTCTAGAATTACCACAGTTATCCAAGTAAATGTGTGTACGATCTAAGGAACCATAACTGATTTAATGAGCCTTTCGCGGTTTCACCTTATTTTGGCTTGTACTGAGACATGCATGGCTTAATCTTTGAGACAAGCATATGACTACTGGCAGGATCAACCAGGGAGTTTGTCACAATCACATATAAAAATTGCATAAATTTTTTTGGAAATGTGTTTGTTTTTTTTTATATATATATATATATATATATATATATATATAAATATATACGAGAGACACCGGTATCGAAAATTTACTTTCTGGCATACCGGGCTACGTAAAATTTTTCATATAAAATTTCTATATAAATATATATCTACACACTTTTATTACGTGTTTGTTGTAGACAGGCCCACACAGGTCCCAATCATCACATCATACAC
>CALYJB010000082.1:2500-7500 GCA_944738965.1 Nebria brevicollis
TATTTGCTGCTACCACCAAGATCTGCACCGACGGCGGCTCCAGATGGGCTCACGCCCAATCCTTCTGCGCTCACCGCCGCGACCATCCTACTCATCGTGACATAACGGTGCTCGACCACGCGTACGCAGTTAACAAAACATCCGAATTGCCACGACGGTAGAGTATAAGCATGACACTTTAGCGCCATCCATTTTCAGGGCTAGTAACTTCGGCAGGTGAGTTGTTACACACTCCTTGGCGGATTCCGACTTCCATGGCCACCGTCCTGCTGTCTTAAGTTACCAACGCCTTTCATGGTATCCCATAAGTGTCAATTTTGGCGCTTTAACTCTACGTTTGGTTCATCCCACAGCGCCAGTTCTGCTTACCAAAAGTGGCCCACTTGGCATTCATTGATCCGATCTCCGGCTTCATGCGTTAAGCAAGCCGGAGATCTCACCCATTTAAAGTTTGAGAATAGGTTGAGGCCGTTTCGACCCCAATGCCTCTAATCATTCGCTTTACCGGATGAGACTCATTCACAATTTTGTGTTATTCAATCGAATGCCAGCTATCCTGAGGGAAACTTCGGATGGAACCAGCTACTAGATGGTTCGATGAGTCTATCGCCGCTATACCAAGTTCTTACGATCGATTTGCACGTCAGAATCGCTACGGACTTCCATCAGGGTTTCCCCTGACTTCATCCTGACCTGGCATAGGTCACCATCTTTCGGGTCCCAGCGTGTACGCTCTAGATCCGCCCCAACTCGCAATGAGTGTGAGGGACGGTCCGGGAGTGCGAGGCTTCACCGACAATTGGGAAGCCCATCTTCCCTTAGTTTATGTAAAAATTATAAACTTTTACTTTCATTTCGCCTTTAGGTTTAGTTTGTGTATCTGACCCAATGACTCGCGTACATGCTAGACTCCTTGGTCCGTGTTTCAAGACGGGTCCTGAAAGTACCCAAAGCTCAGACGTCGCCGACGGGTGACGCGGGATCGGTTACATAGCCCATGCGACCAACAGTAATGCGAGTGCGGAATCGGCACCAGTCCAATTTCCACGGTCTACACAGAGTTTACTTGTCACAGGGTGTGAAAACGCTCCGCTACAAAAGAGCAGCGACCCACCACCTGACGGTTTCTACCATCGAGTCACCTGCCGGGATACCGCTAAGGTCTGTGCGACAACAGGCACGCTACTGCGAATAAACTCAGCAAACGGTGTTGCCGTACAGGCTGTCCTTATAGCGCGGATACCATAGACAAGTGCCCAATGGGTCGCGACGCATCTACTAGGATAGAAATGCACACCTCCTGCAGTAAACAGCACTGATAACGGGGCGTCCAGCACTACAACGGCGCGAACCGAGGCAGCACGAAGACGTCCCATGTAAAACGTTACCAGTGTGCTACCACAGGCGAGGTGATTGAATCTCTCCCTTCGAATAGTTCGGGTTTCTCAGGTTTACCCCTGAACGGTTTCACGTACTATTGAACTCTCTCTTCAAAGTTCTTTTCAACTTTCCCTCACGGTACTTGTTCGCTATCGGTCTCGTGGTTATATTTAGCCTTAGATGGAGTTTACCACCCACTTAGAGCTGCACTCTCAAGCAACCCGACTCTAAGGAGAAACCCACCCGGACGTGGTAACGGTCACTACGGGCCTGGCACCCTCTATGGGTGTGTGGCCCCGTTCAAGAAGGACTTGGACACGTTACACACTTACCGCGTTAACTGGGCTCTCCTAAACACCACATTGCCCTGTAGCCGTTTCCGACTACGGGCTTCGGTGCTGGGCTTTTCCCTGTTCGCTCGCCGCTACTAAGGGAATCCTTGTTAGTTTCTTTTCCTCCGCTTAGTAATATGCTTAAATTCAGCGGGTAGTCACACCTGCTCTGAGGTCGCATAAATAAATATAGATATAGATATATATTAATATATTTCTATTATATATTATTAAAAACTTTCACGATATATGCTATATCGTTATCAGAGAATACAAGTTGCACATACACACAGAACACGTATTACGTTTCCTGCACTCATAATGTACAAAAACCATTATAAACACACACATCGTAATCAACAGGCAGGTCCGAGAGACAATATGTGCAATATGTGTAGTTGTTGGTTTCGTAACACTCGGCCTCTTTGACATTTTTTTGGTGTATAACATACACACACACACACACACAAAATAAAAAAACACTCATATAGAAAAAGATATCTCAATTGACACCACCTCTACGTCTCAAGTAGACGACCCAAACTCACACCAGTCGTCACCATAAATTCTCTAACCACGGCATATATCACACATCATAACC
Source organism: Nebria brevicollis (assembly GCA_944738965.1). Classification (NCBI taxonomy): domain Eukaryota; kingdom Metazoa; phylum Arthropoda; class Insecta; order Coleoptera; family Carabidae; genus Nebria; species Nebria brevicollis. Next base: position 4,814 of record CALYJB010000082.1, read on the forward strand.
AAATAGCCAATACAGTTTATGTAGAATATAACTATAGACGTATTATGAAGGAGTGGTGGTGATCTACACCACCATCACCAACATGACTGCACGAACAAATTTGCTATATAGTGTATATTGGAATATCTCAAGTGGCCGTCACATTTGTAGTTTACATAGATTTTCAGTGTATTAGAATCATCATCCGCATGCAGCATACAATAACGATACACGGTGTTTTTGACGTAAGTTACGGACAGAGTATAGTGAGAACATGAACAACGTCAGGTCACTTACACTCTACATCATCGCAAACAGTGTATATAGTTAGGTAAAGAGAGTGATCGCGTGTAAAAGGTCTTGATCGGTATAGGGGGCAACTACAACAGCAACAACATTTTTCGTATATATTTCCCCACATACAAATATACTACACAAACTGCCTCAGAATTGTATTGTATAACGGAGAGTGTGACAAATGTTAGATATATAATTAAGTGAACATACACAACAACACAACAACACATATATATATGTATAATGTGTGATTTTGTAAACTGATCTGTGCTATATAGTTCAAAGCAAACACTGTGCGCTTAAATGTTGAACGTAACAATTTGTATGAGTAGGGACGCTTGGTCTTTGCTTGAACGACCACTGGAATCGTGTAAGTGTGCACAAGTATACGTACGAGTAGTAGTAAACTTGTTTAATTGCACAAATACAGAGACACTGGGACACGTCCAGACCGATTGTATACTCTTGTTACTTAACACACACACAGTGAGTGACAGTGAACACACAGTTTTAACATTCACAACACAATATAGTAATATATAATATATATTTATATATAGTGTGTGTTTGCGTGCAGAGATTCCCTCTAATAACTAACATTGCACTAGCATCTCCTCAATAAACTCCCACAGCGTATTGATAGTAATATACTTTATATAGATATGTGGGTGTGTATAGAAATATAAAAACATTGGAGTGATGATGTTGCCACAAGTTCCTATAACCCTGCCATACAAGAGACTTCTAAATTTGAACACTCACTTACAGAACAACTGTTCTCATAATGATAATAATGATATTATTATGTATATTATGTGATAATGTAAAGACGGACGAGCGCTACCCACTCTGGTCACACTCTGGCCGCACAGCATTAATACGTAAAGACACACTAAAATGTGTGTAAAGTTTACGAGTATGCGATGTTTAATATATAAATGTGATAATAATACGACTATGCGTTCTCTAGCGTTTGTGCCGTTGACTTGAGACCGATATATACACACAAAATTGTATTGGCATATACGGCTTGGTTTCTTTCTTTCTATATAGTTATTTATAATAGCTATAAATATGATATAAAGTGTAGTATAGAGAGTAAAATATTATGGTTTCTAGTGGTGTGTAGGACGACACACACGAGACGACAGTGATGTCGATATCTATGATTTTTCTATAATATTAGAGTGAATTTATATATGTATGTATTAATGTATATATATATGCTAGTACCATGACAGAAGAGGCTTCTCTTTGTGAAACTACTGACAACAACAACAGCAGCAGCAGCACACTGACTACTACGGTGTTGTCGGATTGTTTTTTGGTCTATTATGTACGAGTACAAGTCACACGCGTGTGTGTATGTGTTTGAGTATCTTAATAACACATATACGCTACCGGTTAGGTTTGCGACGAACTGTATCAACATATAACACATCAGATGCCCGCGCGTCTATAGCGCTTGACAAGTGAGTGGTGTTTTACTACTCAGTCGCCGCTCACCTTCTATTTAAGGAACCGGGCTGGGTTTGGTATATTAAACTGTATACATGTTTAAAAAAGTCCCAGTCCACAGAGTGTTCTCTGTATATCTAAATATATTCCAATATATTGAATATTGATAATAAATAAAATAATACACATATTCACTACGGGGACTCCTCTGTCACACAGAGTAGAGTACAGACTATGAAATGGTGGTGTGTTGTGTTTTGTAGGTGTGTGTGTGTGTGTATATTGTACGTCTGCGAGTGCAAAATCACAGACGCACACACATCATCTACAACATCAACCGGCAAACACACAAACATCAACCAGCCACACGCACAGACGGCAGAACAATTTTATACATCAGAATAACCCCAACGCCGGATACCCAACATCGCCTGACATCTATTACACAGCAACACATAACCACCGGTGTGTGTGTGTGTGCGCCGTGAATCTGCTCGCGTTGTCTGTATACTCGAACTACTGTGTGTTGTGTGTGTGCGCATGTGTGTGTACTGTTGTTTAATCAAGTACATGTTAGAGACAGAGTGTTTTCCTCTGTCTAAATTTAGTAGCAATGATTGAACGCGAATACAAAACAGCAACAGCAGCAACAGCAACAGCAGCAGCAGCAACAGAAGCAACAGCAGAGACAGCAGAAACACACACACACACTAGTGGTGGCAGCGGTGTATACTGAAGACCGGCAGTCTGGTAATTGTAATACGACCCTCAGCCAGGCGTAGTCCAGGAACAGTATCCGAGGACCGCAATATGCGTTCGAAATGTCGATGTTCATGTGTCCTGCAGTTCACAAGTTGACGCGCATTTAGCTGCGTTCTTCATCGACCCACGAGCCGAGTGATCCACCGTTCAGGGTTATATTTGTTAGGATTATAATAATATTCATTCATTTT
>CALYJB010000082.1:17500-26847 GCA_944738965.1 Nebria brevicollis
ACTAAGGGAATCCTTGTTAGTTTCTTTTCCTCCGCTTAGTAATATGCTTAAATTCAGCGGGTAGTCACACCTGCTCTGAGGTCGCATAAATAAATATAGATATAGATATATATTAATATATTTCTATTATATATTATTAAAAACTTTCACGATATATGCTATATCGTTATCAGAGAATACAAGTTGCACATACACACAGAACACGTATTACGTTTCCTGCACTCATAATGTACAAAAACCATTATAAACACACACATCGTAATCAACAGGCAGGTCCGAGAGACAATATGTGCAATATGTGTAGTTGTTGGTTTCGTAACACTCGGCCTCTTTGACATTTTTTTGGTGTATAACATACACACACACACACACACAAAATAAAAAAACACTCATATAGAAAAAGATATCTCAATTGACACCACCTCTACGTCTCAAGTAGACGACCCAAACTCACACCAGTCGTCACCATAAATTCTCTAACCACGGCATATATCACACATCATAACCAAATAGCCAATACAGTTTATGTAGAATATAACTATAGACGTATTATGAAGGAGTGGTGGTGATCTACACCACCATCACCAACATGACTGCACGAACAAATTTGCTATATAGTGTATATTGGAATATCTCAAGTGGCCGTCACATTTGTAGTTTACATAGATTTTCAGTGTATTAGAATCATCATCCGCATGCAGCATACAATAACGATACACGGTGTTTTTGACGTAAGTTACGGACAGAGTATAGTGAGAACATGAACAACGTCAGGTCACTTACACTCTACATCATCGCAAACAGTGTATATAGTTAGGTAAAGAGAGTGATCGCGTGTAAAAGGTCTTGATCGGTATAGGGGGCAACTACAACAGCAACAACATTTTTCGTATATATTTCCCCACATACAAATATACTACACAAACTGCCTCAGAATTGTATTGTATAACGGAGAGTGTGACAAATGTTAGATATATAATTAAGTGAACATACACAACAACACAACAACACATATATATATGTATAATGTGTGATTTTGTAAACTGATCTGTGCTATATAGTTCAAAGCAAACACTGTGCGCTTAAATGTTGAACGTAACAATTTGTATGAGTAGGGACGCTTGGTCTTTGCTTGAACGACCACTGGAATCGTGTAAGTGTGCACAAGTATACGTACGAGTAGTAGTAAACTTGTTTAATTGCACAAATACAGAGACACTGGGACACGTCCAGACCGATTGTATACTCTTGTTACTTAACACACACACAGTGAGTGACAGTGAACACACAGTTTTAACATTCACAACACAATATAGTAATATATAATATATATTTATATATAGTGTGTGTTTGCGTGCAGAGATTCCCTCTAATAACTAACATTGCACTAGCATCTCCTCAATAAACTCCCACAGCGTATTGATAGTAATATACTTTATATAGATATGTGGGTGTGTATAGAAATATAAAAACATTGGAGTGATGATGTTGCCACAAGTTCCTATAACCCTGCCATACAAGAGACTTCTAAATTTGAACACTCACTTACAGAACAACTGTTCTCATAATGATAATAATGATATTATTATGTATATTATGTGATAATGTAAAGACGGACGAGCGCTACCCACTCTGGTCACACTCTGGCCGCACAGCATTAATACGTAAAGACACACTAAAATGTGTGTAAAGTTATACGAGTATGCGATGTTTAATATATAAATGTGATAATAATACGACTATGCGTTCTCTAGCGTTTGTGCCGTTGACTTGAGACCGATATATACACACAAAATTGTATTGGCATATACGGCTTGGTTTCTTTCTTTCTATATAGTTATTTATAATAGCTATAAATATGATATAACGTGTAGTATAGAGAGTAAAATATTATGGTTTCTAGTGGTGTGTAGGACGACACACACGAGACGACAGTGATGTCGATATCTATGATTTTTCTATAATATTAGAGTGAATTTATATATGTATGTATTAATGTATATATATATGCTAGTACCATGACAGAAGAGGCTTCTCTTTGTGAAACTACTGACAACAACAACAGCAGCAGCAGCACACTGACTACTACGGTGTTGTCGGATTGTGTTTTGGTCTATTATGTACGAGTACAAGTCACACGCGTGTGTGTATGTGTTTGAGTATCTTAATAACACATATACGCTACCGGTTAGGTTTGCGACGAACTGTATCAACATATAACACATCAGATGCCCGCGCGTCTATAGCGCTTGACAAGTGAGTGGTGTTTTACTACTCAGTCGCCGCTCACCTTCTATTTAAGGAACCGGGCTGGGTTTGGTATATTAAACTGTATACATGTTTAAAAAAGTCCCAGTCCACAGAGTGTTCTCTGTATATCTAAATATATTCCAATATATTGAATATTGATAATAAATAAAATAATACACATATTCACTACGGGGACTCCTCTGTCACACAGAGTAGAGTACAGACTATGAAATGGTGGTGTGTTGTGTTTTGTAGGTGTGTGTGTGTGTGTATATTGTACGTCTGCGAGTGCAAAATCACAGACGCACACACATCATCTACAACATCAACCGGCAAACACACAAACATCAACCAGCCACACGCACAGACGGCAGAACAATTTTATACATCAGAATAACCCCAACGCCGGATACCCAACATCGCCTGACATCTATTACACAGCAACACATAACCACCGGTGTGTGTGTGTGTGCGCCGTGAATCTGCTCGCGTTGTCTGTATACTCGAACTACTGTGTGTTGTGTGTGTGCGCATGTGTGTGTACTGTTGTTTAATCAAGTACATGTTAGAGACAGAGTGTTTTCCTCTGTCTAAATTTAGTAGCAATGATTGAACGCGAATACAAAACAGCAACAGCAGCAACAGCAACAGCAGCAGCAGCAACAGAAGCAACAGCAGAGACAGCAGAAACACACACACACACTAGTGGTGGCAGCGGTGTATACTGAAGACCGGCAGTCTGGTAATTGTAATACGACCCTCAGCCAGGCGTAGTCCAGGAACAGTATCCGAGGACCGCAATATGCGTTCGAAATGTCGATGTTCATGTGTCCTGCAGTTCACAAGTTGACGCGCATTTAGCTGCGTTCTTCATCGACCCACGAGCCGAGTGATCCACCGTTCAGGGTTATATTTGTTAGGATTATAATAATATTCATTCATTTTCCGCCACACACAATTCTTTATTGATCATCATCATCAACAGCATAATAATAATAATAATAAAAAATTTTTGTATAATAATGGTCACCACACACAGACACATATTATATGTGTCACCGATCAGACACTAACCACTCACCACTGCCCCCCCCAATTGTAAATGTGTAAGGCCGAGTCAAAACCTTACACACACATTATATTCATATATATGTATATATATATAGCAAATGGCTATCGTCCACTGGTGCGACGATTGAGTGACTAGCCGTCGTCGGTGACTTATTCTTGCGTGTTGCGTGTGAGTGTGTTGTTACAAATAACTAGTCCCTACTAGCGCAAACTGGCCTGTGTGTACTGCATTATCACCGCACGTCTCTCTATCTGCTGTGCGAGTCAATGTGTGTCTTTTCTCACCACTTAAATTTAATGATGTACAGAGGAGACCGTGTCCCTCCTCTGCTAGTGGTAGAAAAGACATCACCACAACAGTATTTTATAAATCTGTAGAGACCGTCACAGCGATGGGTCAGACAGACACACAAAACTAGTCGTCGCACAATAAGTGTAATTGTCGATGCAACAAACAGCAACATCAGCGTCAACAACAGCAACAAGAATAATTTTTGATAATTTCCGGGGGTTTCTTTTAATAGATGTGTGAGTGTGGATGTACGAGGGGGTAACATACACAACATCACCTAACACTCAGTGCTATATAACGGTTATCCCTATATGTTTATATACGTTATTGGCCAATGAGTGGTGATACACACAAACATCACACGTATATACCTCACATACAACACATACAACCTACCAACACTGTTGGACACTTTCACAAGCAATTACCCCGTGACTCGGTGTTAGGCTCTGTTTACTGGTGCATACACAGATTCAAACCTAACAATCACAAACCGCGGTGCGCATACACGTTTCCATGTCATATCGCGAGAGGCTTCTGTGTTGTGCGTAGTGAGGTGTGTGAGAAAGTTTGTGTATATCGATTTGTCTCATTATCGTTGTACGACATCTCGTCCTCTTCCAAACCACACACCCATACCATACTATACCATACGATATACCATACATAACCACAACACAAATCTAAATATATATGTACATTTTACATTTCTCAACATACACAGTCAGCACACACAGCTCGTGTGTTTGTCAGTCAGTGTAGATCGATATAATATATATATGATGTGTGCGTTATGTATATAATGTATATATTATAAATGCTAAGTATGTTGATGGATAATATAGAGAAGATAAGAGTAACGTGAGATGAAGCCACCATCATCATCATCATCATCATCATCTTCAGTGCCACCAATATTATACACATATAAAAATGTATATTATAAAATATCACATTTTCACTCTGTCCCCCTGTTTACGAAATTTTATTATGTGGACTGTTTAGGATCAAGTGTCCGGTCGTTACAGAGAGTGTATATGGTGTTGCCCGTGCACATTTCTCAATTTTTATTTATATATTTGTTTCTTTCTTTAGAGACACAGTAATGATCCTTCCGCAGGTTCACCTACGGAAACCTTGTTACGACTTTTACTTCCTCTAAATGATCAAGTTCGGTCATCTTCCCAGCGACATCGGCAAATGTCGAAACGCCGGCCGAGTACCAGTCCGAAGACCTCACTAAATCATTCAATCGGTAGTAGCGACGGGCGGTGTGTACAAAGGGCAGGGACTTAATCAACACGAGTTTATGACTCGCGCTTACTGGGAATTCCTCGTTCATGGGGAATAATTGCAATCCCCAATCCCTAGCACGAAGGAGGTTCAGCGGGTTACCCGGACCATTCGGCCAGGGAAGACACGCTGATTCCTTCAGTGTAGCGCGCGTGCGGCCCAGAACATCTAAGGGCATCACAGACCTGTTATTGCTCAATCTCATACGGCTATAAGCCGTTTGTCCCTCTAAGAAGATTAAAATGTACGCCGGTAGTAAAAACCACAACATTCCGCCCGCACGAAGCCGCAAAATGCTCGCACAGTGTATGAACACCGATTGAAACACCGACGAACAAACGTACGGTTAGTACGGAAGATGTGAGCCTTCGAGATACCGGTAGAGTACGCCTATTTAGCAGGCTAGAGTCTCGTTCGTTATCGGAATTAACCAGACAAATCGCTCTACCAACTAAGAACGACCATGCACCACCACCCACCGAATCAAGAAAGAGCTATCAATCTGTCAATCCTTCCGGTGTCCGGGCCTGGTGAGGTTCCCCGTGTTGAGTCAAATTAAGCCGCAGGCTCCACTCCTTGTGGTGCCCTTCCGTCAATTCCTTTAAGTTTCAGCTTTGCAACCATACTTCCCCCGGAACCCAAAAGCTTTGGTTTCCCGGAAGCTGCCCGTCGAGTCATCGGAGGAACATCGACGGATCGCTAGCTGGCATCGTTTATGGTCAGAACTAGGGCGGTATCTGATCGCCTTCGAACCTCTGACTTTCGTTCTTGATTAATGAAAACATTTTTGGCAAATGCTTTCGCTTCTGTCCGTCTTGCGACGATCCAAGAATTTCACCTCTAACGTCGCAATACGAATGCCCCCATCCGTCCCTATTAATCATTACCTCGGGGTTCCGAAAACCAACAAAATAGAACCGAGGTCCTGTTCCATTATTCCATGCACATAGTATTCAGGCGAAATTTTAGCCTGCTTTGAGCACTCTAATTTGTTCAAAGTAAACGTGCCGGCCCGCCTCGACACTCAATTAAGAGCACCGCGACAGGATTTAAAAAAGTCGGAAGGATCACCGAGCACCCGGGAATTCTGTACGCGCGTTATGCACGCACAGACCCCAGACAATACTGAGCGATTGGTCTTCCACCGGCAGGACGTCCCGTGAGACGTGCCAGTTAGCACCGCGGGCGGTGAACCGACAGCACGGGACACAGATTCAACTACGAGCTTTTTAACCGCAACAACTTTAATATACGCTATTGGAGCTGGAATTACCGCGGCTGCTGGCACCAGACTTGCCCTCCAATTGGTCCTTGTTAAAGGATTTAAAGTGTACTCATTCCGATTACGGGGCCTCGGATGAGTCCCGTATCGTTATTTTTCGTCACTACCTCCCCGTGCCGGGAGTGGGTAATTTGCGCGCCTGCTGCCTTCCTTGGATGTGGTAGCCGTTTCTCAGGCTCCCTCTCCGGAATCGAACCCTGATTCCCCGTTACCCGTTACAACCATGGTAGGCGCAGAACCTACCATCGACAGTTGATAAGGCAGACATTTGAAAGATGCGTCGCCGGTGCAAGACCGTACGATCAGCATAAAGTTATTCAGAGTCACCAAATAGGGCGACGAACAGACAGCAGTGCCTGCCCGCCGATTGGTTTTGATCTAATAAAAGCACTCCTTCCATCTCTGGTCGGAGCTCTGTTTGCGTGTATTAGCTCTAGAATTACCACAGTTATCCAAGTAAATGTGTGTACGATCTAAGGAACCATAACTGATTTAATGAGCCTTTCGCGGTTTCACCTTATTTTGGCTTGTACTGAGACATGCATGGCTTAATCTTTGAGACAAGCATATGACTACTGGCAGGATCAACCAGGGAGTTTGTCACAATCACATATAAAAATTGCATAAATTTTTTTGGAAATGTGTTTGTTTTTTTATATATATATATATATATATATATATATATATATAAATATATACGAGAGACACCGGTATCGAAAATTTACTTTCTGGCATACCGGGCTACGTAAAATTTTTCATATAAAATTTCTATATAAATATATATCTACACACTTTTATTACGTGTTTGTTGTAGACAGGCCCACACAGGTCCCAATCATCACATCATACACACTATAAAAACCAACCACACAGGTTCGACACACACTCACACACACAAACACAACACCCAGTAGTGAGTGTATGGGGTGTGTGGTGTCTAGATATATATATTTACTATATTTCGATTTTATTAATATTATTTGAGAGTTCAAATAATCTCTTCCGTACTCGTCGCTAGATTTAAAGCGCCAGTGTTTCAGAGAATTATCGTGTATCGTGTATATATCTTTAATATATGTATTATATTAACATACAAGAGGATCGAACGTCTCTCGTTCTAGCGTCGTGTTATTATTTTACTATATAGTGTCCAACTACTCTGGTCGGGGTTACTGACTGACAAACGCGCGTGAATCGACAGTGCTATTGCGCCCTGTCTACATTATTATAAACGTCACGAACGCTTGCCACGTTAACCGTTGCAGAGAGATGTATATATATATAGTAGTAGTAGGAAACACAGTGAGCCGCAAGACACGATAGTGTCGATCGTAATCTGTTAGTATATTATTAAAGATACTATTCTCGCTCGGAACGTAGAGAGTCATTGCATAGTAACCGTATGTTTCAGAGAACATAGTCGGGCTAATTTTTTATTATATCTTTAACTGCATTTAGTAGAGGTTTACGTAGTCAGAACGTTTCCCCGCAGTTATGCTGTATACCAACGCCTACTCCAAGCACACAAAAGTGTACTCAGAGCACCATATGTTTTTAGAGTTGCCACGGGCGTCCGATATGGGTCGTGGCAACAATTATATATATATATATATATATATATATATATATATATATATATATCCAAGTTAAAAACCGTACAGTATGCTTCACACAGAAGCCATACGAACAAACGGAAATAATTTTTATATATACATAATTTCTCTAGACAAAGTTTTTTCTGAGAGCCATTGCATGGTAAAAACCGTATAGTATGTTTCACACAGAACCCATACATAACAAACGGATATGAAAATTATATCTTTAACTGCATTTAGTGGAGGTTTACGTTGGTCAGAACGTTTCCCCGCAGTTATGCAGTATACCAACGCCTACTCCAAGCACACAACGTGTGTCTCTGAGTGTAAGGGAGTGCAACACACACAGTATTTTTTTCCCTACACACATAAGCAAACACGCTACTGTACTCAGAGCACCAATAGTTTTTAGAGTTGCCACGGGCGTCCGATATCGGTCGAGGCCACAATTTTTTATATAATACTATCATCGCGTACTCTTTGTACAATCATCTTATAACAATTCAGTAGTGTACGGTAACACTCACACAACAAATAAGAGGAACGATGTCTCGTTCTAGCGTCGTGTTATTTACTATAGTATAAGTCTTACTGGTCAGGTTTTTATTGGCAAACACAAGTGAGTCGACAGTGCTAGTGCGCCCTAGTCTACATTATTGTAAATGTCACAAACATTTGCCGCTTTTACCGTTGCAGAGATGTATATACATATATATATGTAAGATAAACACAGTGAGCCGCAAGAGACGATAGATCGATCGTAATCTGGTAGTATGGTGTACACGACAACGACTGTGTTATTTCGCCACCTATTCCCCCAACATTTATTGAGGTCTCTACACACTTGCATGTGCCTATCGTTCAATCCCTTTATTAATAGACGTGTGAGAGAGCCTCGCGTACTTTTTTGTACAATCAATTCTTATAACAATTCAGTAGTGTACGGTAACACTCACACAACAAATAAGAGGAACGATGTCTCGTTCTAGCGTCGTGTTATTTACTATAGTATAAGTCTTACTGGTCAGGTTTTTATTGGCAAACACAAGTGAGTCGACAGTGCTAGTGCGCCCTAGTCTACATTATTGTAAATGTCACAAACATTTGCCGCTTTTACCGTTGCAGAGATGTATATACATATATATATGTAAGATAAACACAGTGAGCCGCAAGAGACGATAGATCGATCGTAATCTGGTAGTATGGTGTACACGACAACGACTGTGTTATTTCGCCACCTATATTCCCCCAACATTTATTGAGGTCTCTACACACTTGCATGTGCCTATCGTTCAATCCCTTTATTAATAGACGTGTGAGAGAGCCTCGCGTACTTTTTTGTACAATCAATTCTTATAACAATTCAGTAGTGTACGGTAACACTCACACAACAAATAAGAGGAACGATGTCTCGTTCTAGCGTCGTGTTATTTACTATAGTATAAGTCTTACTGGTCAGGTTTTTATTGGCAAACACAAGTGAGTCGACAGTGCTAGTGCGCCCTAGTCTACATTATTGTAAATGTCACAAACATTTGCCGCTTTTACCGTTGCAGAGATGTAT
>CALYJB010000083.1:0-161868 GCA_944738965.1 Nebria brevicollis
CTACTTCGAATAACTTCTATGTTATTAAAGATACAATAAAATAGTATAAAACAAACTTATGCAGGACCAAAAGGGACATCCAACTATGAAAGAAAGTATATTTTTTAAACCAGTGGTTCTCAAGCTACAATACTAACTTATATTTTTTCAAATAAGATGCAATATATTTTTTAGGCCCACTCGATAGAGTTTTTTTTTTGAATTCCACCATGCATTCGTTTTATACCCTTACATAAGTTAAATATTGAGAAAAATTCAATTGAAAGTTAAATAAATTTTATTTTTATAGTTACTTTTCAGTAGGCTATGAAACAAAATTGAGCTTAAATACAACGAAACATAAATTAAATACATTAAATTATTTGTTATTTACTATATAAATAGTGTTATAAAGTAAATAAGAAATAGTTTCATGTATTTAAGTTATGTTTCGTTGCATTTAAGCTCTTTTTTTTCATAGCCTACTGAAAAATAAATATAAAAATAAAATTTCTTCAACTTTCAATCATATTTTTCTCAATATTTTACTTATGTAGGGGTATAAAACGAATACATTCTAGGATTTTGAAAAAAATACACTATCCAATGAACCTAAAAAATATATAGCATCTCATTTGAACTTTGTGTTGTTGCTTTAGAACCACTGGTTTAAAAAAGTATTTTCTTTCATAGATGGATGTGCCCTTTGGTCCTGCATAAGATTGTCTCATACTATTTTATTGTATCTTTAATAACATAGAAGTTATTCGAGGTAGCTCGTTTCGCTGTTACACCCTGTATATATCGACCTCTATGATCATTAGCGCTTGTACAGTTGAAGGTGAAAAATATTATATGCAAAAGAAAACCGGATTTTATATAACAAGAGCGAGAAAAAAAAATGAATAATAACTGACAAAGATTATAAAAATTAATCAATTGAGAAAAGAAAAACATCAGGCTTAGCTTCAATAAAGCCTTAAGAAAAACGTTAAAATTTCACATGTTTGAAAGATCATTGCACGGTTGGAATGTGCAGACACCAGTCGAGAACTGAATTCTTTTATAAAAACCACAAGAACCACAGCTCCTCCTGATATATAGTGTAGAGAAAAACGAAAAGAAATGATAATTGGAGTATTGACAATTATGGAGCGACAAGAAGAAAACCATTTCAGATTTGCGTAAGCAAATCACCTACCCGGAGGAATGAGAACAATTTGCCATTGTTTGTTGCATTATTGCTTAAATATATACGGATGGGACCCTCAACACCTGCATTGCGACGACGAAAATTGTAACTAGGACACTGCTCGAAAATATGTTCGAGAGTGAGCCTAGAGTTACAAGTGGAGCAGAGCGGTGGTTGTTCTCCTAGTAAAAGATGCAAGTGTGTGAGACAAGTATGGCCTATTCTCAGGCGAGAGATGACCACTTGCTCACACCTTCTTAAGCGTAGCAGTGCTATCCAGCGCTCCACTGACACCTTTACACATCGCAATTTGCTAGGAGATGTATTCCACTCCTCCCACCATAACTTAAAACAATGCAAAGCCACAGCCCTCAACTCATCATCGGCGCGGAAGGGATGACGGACAACGTAGTTGCCATTGGCTGCTCCAAGAGCAGCTCGGTCAGCACAGTGATTACCGGGTATCCCAGCATGCCCGGGTATCCACATGAGAACATCTCTCTCTAGTTCCCATAATCCATCGATTTATCCGCGGATGTCCAAAACGGTTGGATCTGTAGAGAATTTGATACCGATGCCTAAGATAGAACTCAGGGAATCGGTGCAGATGAGCAGGTAACGTTGCTCATCGATAGCTTGGCGGGAGTGTCGAAGACTATAGAGAATACCATATGGCTCAGCAGTGTATACTGAGCAAATGGGCGACAGTGTGAACGACTGGGATACGCCATCGGTCACAAAAGCGCAGCCTGCACCGGAGTCTGTCTTGGAGCCATCAGTATATGTGTGCTGAAAGTCTGTGTACTGTTGCAATTGAATGAAGATTTCAATCAAGTATATGGCGTTAGGAGTAGAATCTTTTGGCAAGTTGGTCAGCTCTAGGTTTGTCGTTAAAGAAAGAGATGCCCATGGAGGGATGTTAGTAAAAATTTTCAATAGAATAGTCCCTTGGTTGTTCAAGATGGTATTTAACAACCTTGGAAGTTTCAGTGCAAGCGGATAAAGAGATGTTGCACTACTGGTATATAGACGATTCATTACCGGATTATTGAAAAATATGGAATGGTTTATATGCTGCGTGAGCGAAAGAACTTTGCAGACGTAACTCAAACCAAGTTTGATGTACCTTATGTGAAGTGGCGGTACACCGGCTTCACAGTGAAGGCTTGGAATTGGGGTAGTCCTGAACGCACAACAAATTCAAACAAAAGTTGTCCGAAATAAAAATAAATACATTATATATATATATATATATATATATATATATATATATATATATATATATATATAATGTATTTATTTTTATTTCGGACAACTTTTGTTTGAATTTGTTTTCCAAAAAGAGTACTGCTTTTGAAATAAAAGCTATTTAAATTTCTTCTTATTATATTTATTTATGCATAAATCGTATCATCTGAGCCTGTTGAATGTTAAACAAAATAGACCTAAATATTTTGAAGTTTGACATCTTATAATTATTCCAAGAAATATATTTAATGTAACAGCGATCTAAAAGGTAGAACAAATATTATAAATTAGAATTAATAATGAAACAATGTTGTTGTTTAACCCAAATGCGTATAAGAAAGTAAGGTGCATGAAACTGCAGATATTTCATTTTAAATCCTCTCCTTTACTGGGAAGTCTATATTTTACAAGAGTAACCAGATCATCATATATATCGATATTGGAGCATGAATAATCTTCACCTTATGGTTAATACAAGAAACCAATACCCACAAAACTAAGAAGTATGGGCTGTCATAGTGGGATGTTACTGAAAAATTTAGCACTTCATTTATAATTATGCTTCCATTTAAGGCTAAGAAGATAAACACTATGTCGGTTATAAAGAATTAAGAACTCCATTTACTTTTAGTACTAATTGTAAGCTAAACTAAGTGTTAAGGGATGTGCCGGACGGCGGTTTGGTGCACAAAATCAAACACCGGGTGATTTTACGTTGATGCGATTCCGTTGAATACTTTATTGAATAATATATATATATATATATACACTTTTACTCGAAATTGATATAGTTCTTTATTATAGTTTTTACAAATATATTTATTAAGAGCTTGTGAAATGAATGTTGGAAGAGTCGTGTTTTCAAGTTGAGAGTTGGAGAGCGAATGCGTTTCCAAAAAAAGGTTCTTATTTTTTTTAGCAATTACATATTGGTGGGAGGAGGGTAACTACCCGTCCTGTCCTTGTAATAAGCCAGGCTAGAAAAACATGTATTTCTCTTGAATTCACCACGGGGTGGTTCAAGGGTGTTCTTTCTTTAAATATTGACGTTATTTTTAGGAATTTGAAGTAAAAGCTAAACAGGGTAATAAAATAATATTTTACGCGGGAAATGGTTCTGACCTGACTTCTTACTTACAAAAAAACAAATAATAATATAACTTAAAATCTAACATGTTATGGGGATTCCATGACATAAGCCAAGGAGCTCGCCAACTTATATCTTTTATGCAAAGACAACTGAACAAAACCTCGTTCTTTCTTTTCCTAAGATGGGTGTAGTTGGAAAAACGCATCTGCGCAAGGGTGACCGTGTGCACAAGTGTTGACAAGTACAACATGGAAGTGCAGTTTTGTTTCGTTTGTTTTTCTATTGTGGTTTATTATAGTTATTTTAACATACTGGACGGTGAATTGATTGATATTGTCGAAAAATACGCTATATTGTATGATGAGCGCAGTGTAAGCCTTCGGAATAAAACTAATAAAGAAAATGCATGGTGAAATATTGCCAAAGTTATGAGGAGAATAGGTATGTTACATGCAATTACAATGTTTTGTTAAAAGTTCAATTAGGTCGATGTTGTAATTTTGAATTTATTTTAGTTCCAAGGTGTGAAACCCGGTGGGCGCGCTTGCAATCTTTCTATGCGACTGAGAGACGCCTCGACTGCAAGGAAGCTGTGGCATTAAATTGGCCCTATTGAATTAGGATTGACCGAATTGACCCACTAGCAACGTTGACCTGACCGAACAGAGGGTAAAAATGCATTCGAGTCATCTGCAGATGCAAGCACCCAAGGTGCATGTCATTCATTGGCAGAATACTACAGTGCCAAAAAGACCACGATATATTTAGGAAAAGCGTTGGCGTATTAAAGAAAAATTTGTCGCTGAACATGAAGAGACGTAGGCAAAAGTAGATTATGGATATAGGTTTGGGGGTGGACAGCGAGTAAATTATATAAATATATTAGTTAGATACTTTATATTATATTGTTTTATTTAAAAGTTATTTCAGTTTCTTTTCCTTTTTTTTCGCAAACACAATTTACATTAGTTATATATGGTTTTGATAATTACTGAGGTACAAATAAGTTTAAATAACTTCTAAATAAACTATAATAAATTATTGATTGATAATAACATTTCTGGAAATCCAGTAATTCTAAATAAATAGTCTGACGGCATTAGTGTTGCCGCCGAGACCAGTCTCGACGAGATTGTTGCCAGTCTCGTCTCGTCTCGATATTTTCTAGAAATATATAGTCTCGACGAAGAAAGTCTCGATCTCGACGAGACTCTCGATTATTTGACCTTGAATATATAGCACGTGATTGGCTATGGTTCTGTTCATACTAATTTGCGTTTGCATACGTTTCATAGGAATACTCATATAAAATAATATAATGTATAAGTTTAAATGATAACTATGTATTAATCATTTTAGATATAATAATGGATACAAAGCAAAGTAAAGTAAATATAGGGCTAGACAATGATAATATGTTTGTACTGTACGCGCCACTGCACATTTGACATTGTGCAGTATCTATCAGCTTTTTGAAAAAGTATACATATGAATTTATAGGTACTTTTAAAGTTAATTAATTATATATATATATATATATATATATATATATATATATATATATATATATATATATATATATATATATATATATATATATATATATATATATATATATATATATATATATATATATATATATATATATATATATATATATATATATATATATATATATATATATATATATATATATATATATATATATATATATATATATATATATATATATATATATATATATATATATATATATATATATATATATATATATATATATATATATATATATATATATATATATATATATATATATATATATATATATATATATATATATATATATATATATATATATATATATATATATATATATATATATATATATATATATATATATATATATATATATATATATATATATATATATATATATATATATATATATATATATATATATATATATATATATATATATATATATATATATATATATATATATATATATATATATATATATATATATATATATATATATATATATATATATATTATACAATTGAGACGGGTAGTGGTAGTGTAGTAGTGTAGTGTACCCGGCTACAATATTTCGGATTTAATTTAAATATTTATCGTTTAGCGGATCTGCAGAAACACGATTATAACGTTGAAAGCGAAAATTCGTTTGTGCACATGTGATAAACGTTAAATAAATAAATATATAAAACAATATTTTAAGAAATGAATAAAATCTTATCAATACCTATCTTAATAATAATCAGTTTTAAGTACCTCAGCTATTTTTTTGGTTTTGTAGCATAATTTATAAAAAATAATATTTTTGATAAATCAATTGTAATATGAGCAGAGAGCAAAACTGATAGTTTAGTTTGCTAATATAAATATATGCTCATTGTTTTTTTCTTAATTAATTTTAAGATATATCTAATGTAAATATAGTATTATTGATGGAGTTTTAATTTTTATAGACAATAATGATATATGTATATATATAATAAAATCATGAATTCACAATAACAAACCTACAACATCAATAACAATATTTTAAAAATATCATAGGTTTTGTCGAGAGTCTCGGCGAGACCAGTAATCGGTCTCGTCTCGGTCTCGGTTTGTCTGACGAGACCAAAATCATGGTCTCGTCTCGAAATACGAGACGAGACCGAGACCAGTCTCGGTATCGGCGGCATCACTAGACGGCATAGTACCTTTTTCAATAAGAGATGCCATGGTACTAAACTAAATGGTATAATTTCCCGAATGTTCTCTGTATTCATATTCCAAATCCATTTTTATTTATAAGATGTAAAAACCACTATAAGTATCCTAAAAAGAAAAATAAGTTTTCGCCAATCACAAAAATTACGCCTCAAAAAATAAGTTGACACTTGTAAATGACAAACATAGAATCATTGTGAACAAGTATGCGCATAATATTGTTAGCTTAGCTGTATATATTGAGATAGTTACATTTTCGCGCTTCGATGATGCCGCCACCTACATGAAGACAGAGACAGAACGAGCCCGCAGCGAACCGAGATCTTGGTTGTAAGCGTGCTAGTAGAACGAAACCGTCGGTTCTTTTTATGTACAAACATTATTAGTTGAATAAAGAGATAGTTCTTGATAAACCGTCGTATTATTCAAAAGTATAAACTCCAACTTTTCTTGTTGCTAAATGCAGGCTTAAAAGTATTACTAATACTAAATGTAGTGCTACATTTTTCTGACTAAACCCACCAAAATATTTGGATCCCATTTTATAGGGCTATTCTTCATAGAAGAAACATTAAACAACTGTAAATATTTACGCCTTTTACAAAATAATATTGGAAGAGAACACTAATCAAAATTAGATGATATGGTACCACCATGAAGCATGTCTAACACAATACAGCCAAGATGTTAAAACAAATATTAATCAATGTTTTCGAATGTGTTCGAGGATTAACTGACTAGCTCGATCTCCTGACTTAACTCGTTTTTATTATTGTGGCCATATTTAAAAGAAAAATTATACAAACATGAAATTATTGCAGATAATGAGTCAATTAAACTTAAAATTACAGAAGAGTGAAAATGACATCCCAGAGACTTTAAAGTTCAATGCGTAGGGAATTTTGCGATCAATAATATCATTGTTTGGCAGTTAATAGCGATTAATTTAAACTTTTTTATATAAATTTATTTTTCTTTATTTCGTTGACAAATTATTAATAAAGTAATTGTTATTAAGTGATATTTTTGTTTCACATTTTATGACTTACACACAGTGAATTCTGTTACAAAAAAGACCATGCTTGCAATATACTCGCGTCACAAAACTATTGATCCCATTTTTACAATCTTAAATATAGTATTCATAGAAAAATTCGATCTCAAAATAGTAACGGAAATATAACTTTTGACCTTCCATGAATCGACTCTCACTATTTTTGGAATGACGTCTGTTTGTGTGTCTGAACATATATGTGCGATCTAAAGTCTAAACAGTTGAAGATAAAATAATATAACTTTAAAATTAGAAATTGTATATGCCATGCAAGAAAATCTCTTATTCTTGAAAAGAATTTTCCAACCGGAAGTGCATGCTTACCCTTTTAATTTTTTTAATTTTTTGCCATACCTCAAAACTAGCAGTGTTCACAACAACAAAAATTAGAATAAACATAAGTGATATTAATAATTCGTAGAACCTTTATTTGAAAATATTTTTAAAAAAGCTAACTTATAGTTCATATATTACTTATTTAACATATATCGTATCATCTATGCAGGTCAACACATGAAATCAATCAATTTATATTTAGAAGTAAAGCGCGATAAACTCAACCCCAGAGTTCAATATGCGTCATTCAAGATATGAATTCCTTTTGCATTTTTGAATCTATTGATCCTTAAGTGTGGTTTAGAGGAGAAGCTGTAAAAAATTTTTTTGCTCGTCAGAAGAGAATGCAGACCAAATATCAGTTGAAAACAAAAGATAATATTCAAATCATTAGAAATAAACTAAACTGGTCACAAATGCATTTGTACAATAACTTCATCATAAATGTTTTATTCCTCATCGAACAAAAGCTGCAAAGATATGAAACATATACTGATGAAAAAGAAATTTAGATCTTTTTCTTGCAATATTTTTAAATAATATTAACAGGCAACTTCCATTTGCAATAATAAAAAAAGTCAACCCAAGAATCATGTAAATTAGATTAGACAGGGATTGCTATAAATTAGAGAAATTGTTCATTTTCTAGCAGATCTTCAAAGCTTATTCTGCATTCAGAGAACATTAAAACAGTACAACAAAACGTATTGAACGAATCGAAAAAAACCATGGTCAAGGCAAATGACAAATATACATTTAGGAGAATAATACAATCCCTATTATAACTAAATTAATATCTCGCAAAAAATGCAGAAACCCCACTTTCAATTATTCAAAAAGCAATCCTTAATTATACTTAATATTTGTAGGCAATATAATTTTTTCATAGCATCACAGTTTAATTTCAACCAGTAACGACATTGCTAAGTTTGGAAATTAACTATAATATCAACAAATAAGCAGTAATGATTCTACTTTAACGTACAAATATAGAAATTAGCAGCAGAACATATTGCTTCTATTTTAGAACACTTTATTAATGAATCTTTTCCGTCTGGTGTCCTACCAGAAAAGATAAAATTCTAGTTGTCAAACCCATCCATAAAAAAAGTAATTGTAATAATCCTGCAAGTTTTAAAACAGTGTCACTGTTAGCAATGTTCTCTAAAGTTTTTGAAACGGCTTTAACTAACAGATTGCTAAATTTTTTTTGTTAAGTTTATTTTGTTATTCGCACAAATATGACCTTGGACCAAAACTTGGCACTACTAAAGCAGCCGAAAGTTTACTGCTTTTATATCAGTATGTTTCGAAATGCAAGAACTGGTGTCTTGTTTTATGCGACGTAATTAAGCATTCGACTGCGTTTCCCGTGACACAATTTAATATAAACTTGAAATTTATGAAATTAAAGGACCTGCACTGCTCTTAGTTATTTAACTTATTGATCAAAAATAGTACATCATAACGATAATTACTGCAAAAATTCTTAAGTATGGTGTAGCGCAAGACATTTCTTATTTGGAAATACGGAATATATTCTACAAGTAGATTTTTCTTATATCGTATAATCGAATACCGATGTAGCAATTCTATATACACTGTAACAAATCAAGCTAGTTGCGTACCGACCTAGTTCAGTTTTGCTGAGCTATGTAATTCGAGATAAGTTAATGCAACTAGCTACGTCATATCTAGCAACAGTTGCATAAAATTGTTCCTTCCGCATTTAACGAAATGTTGCTAGGTCGGGATTTGTTTACAATATCGGCCATTTGAATTTAGGACAAAATTGAGTATAAAACCACGATGTCGTGTGACATCGAGGTCTCAGTTCAGATTGCGATGAGCGAGTATTATGTTGTTTGTAAGAAACTAAGATTTATTCAGTATTTTTGTAAATCCATTTTCGTCGTTATATTTGTTATATTTTTATATAGTTTGAATTAAATTGCTATTAATTGTCAAACCAATTTAATCTCTCACGGGCTAGACCCAGTCTGGACTTTAAAGTGTGTATTAGAAGACTTCACCTAAAAAGCAACCACCAGGTGTATATAAGAAGAAACATCGCTACACGCATATAGTTAAGAGGGAGCCAAACGCGTGCAAGTTCTCATAAGATGCGCGGTTGTTACATTGGCGCAGGCGGTAGGATCAGTAACTCTGTGTGATCTTTAATTATCAGTACTGAATTTCGAAACGGCTTAACTATTTGTAGTGTAGTGATATCAAGATGCCGTTTGCTGGGCGTGATATCTCCATAGCGGTGGAAACGGAACACACAACTACAGCAACGGTAACAACGGCACACACTTCTGATTTCTGATACCGCAATATCCTTCGCACCACCACCCACCTATAAAGACGTACAAATCGCAGATGTGAAAGGAATGCCTTTTTCCTATCATTTACCTCCCGTAACGAATCCTTCCACAACAGGTCGGACGATGTGGGCACGGTTCGCACAGATTTCATCGAGTTGATGAATCAAAATTTGCCAGAAAGCGAGCCACTCGTGTATCGCACGGATTTGAATGTGAGGAGCACCTCTCAGTTGGATCAACCATTGTTAGAAGACGAACATACCGAAGTTCGCACGACTTTGGCAGAAGGAAGCACCTTTAAGTCAAAGATAAGAAGGAAGAGATCGCGACAGAAAATTGAGAATTTTGTTTGATCGAGAGAAACCTCTACAATTCCCGCATGTCACATAGTACACTCTATAAAAGATCAGGATAAGAACGCAGCAAAAGACGCATTCAAACATGAGCCGATCGCGTTTAGAAGAGCACGGTCTCGTAGTAACGCGAAGTTGAGTTGAGAACGCGAACTCAGTTGGCCGTATACCATTCGCATCAGTAGAAACTGAATACGAGGTAAGCAAACAAGACTCGCGCACCGTCAACCACACCGGACTCGCTGAGTTAGAAATTCGTCGTAGGTCATTTGCATGCAGATAACCGAAATTTGTTGTCATGGTTCTTAAATAAAAGTGCGGTTTTATTGAAACAAACATATATACCGTGAGACAATGTCGGTACCATGCAACACCACATGAGCACTGGAGACGCAGCACCACGGAAGACTCGGCCACGTTGGAGGAGAATCTAGAAGGGTACGCAGCTTTAAACAATATGGAAGTTATCTCGATCAAGACAGGAATCCGGATAGAGGTCGCTACCGTAAAGACACTGTCAAAGGTGAAAGGGACCAAGTACGTAATATCACACTGGATGTGTTTCAACAACAATCCAGGGGCGGGATCACTTATTGGTGATCCCGAAGCGATGCTGGATTTTTCTATCATAAACCGAGAAAAATCCAGCAGAATTCCGATTTAATGGCGCAGGTACTCACTAAGCTGCTATTTCTATAAATAACAGTCAAGAAGCAAGAGGGCGAACTGGTTTGCGATGCCATTCTAAAACGATGCCTTGTGTATGTTAACTAAAACCACTTTATTTGATGTGTAAACTAATCAATAAAGTTGAAATCTTGAAATTATTTTATTTTTATCACGAAAATCCAGAAAATAACAAAACCTGTTGTGTCTAAATATCACATTAATTTTAATCATATATTACTGGGTACATACGGATCACGCCTAATCTTTCATTATTTAAGACGTGTTTTTGAAGTAAGTTTCAGGAGATGAATGATAGTAATGGCTGAGAAATCATTTTTTGAGTTGGCTATGATATAATTCCTTGCTAAAAAATATGTAAATAAAATTTGTATGGCCAGAAACTGTAATTAACAATATTTTTAAATAACGTGTGATTTGAGTTATGTGAAGTTATTAATAATAATTAAAAACACTGTAATACTTTACTTCACTTAATTTTATTAATCTATATGCACATTATGGTGACCAAGTCACCATAGTCAGTAGTACAGTTGTACTATCGACGATGGTGACTTGGTCACCGAAATGTGCATATAGATTAATAAAATTTAGTGAAGTAAAGAATAACAGTGTTTTTAATTTATACTTTTAAATGTTGAATATAATAAAAGATCAAAAAATATATACCTTTAAATTTTTTTTTGTATTTTTGCATATATTATGCAGTTTTCCTTGGCTCGAACACTTCAATTTCTAGTTAATCGTCAAAATTTGGCCAACTATTGGTTTGATAATCTAAGGATCAACAGAGTACTGCTTTGAAGATTTGGAGGACAATATCTTTTGGGCTATTACGCTTAACTTGTAAGCATGAAGCGTGGTTAAAGAAAATCCAGAAGATAATGAATGCACCCTTTTAGTTCCATAAAAAGTCACTATTGGTTATATTAATTTTTTGAATCATAGCCATTTTGTACTTCTCGACTCACCTTTGTATATTTCTTATTTATTCGTCTTTCGTCCCATTTTTTACGTTCACGCTTTACTCTCCTGGTCTGCTCTTCATTATCTCTGAATTGTACGATATGCTGGAGGAGTTGCAACACTAACTTCAATTTCAGACAAAAAGGCTGCATATACTGCGAAATTTTAACTTTCTTCTCTCTTAGTGAAAAGAATAAGTCCATGTAGGCGCAAGTTTGCCTGAAACGAAGCTTTTTTCATCCTCGCGCACTCTTCGGAATGACTCAGACATGCCAAGCTAAGCACCCTTAACTCTTACACTTAAAGGGCGTGGCTTGTCTACCCAACTTCTTATTTTGGTATTTTGACCCTTTTTCAAGATTTAAGACGGTTGCTGTCGATGCAAGATTACTGAGAATGTAGAATAAACCTTACTGTTTGAAACATGGACATTTATTAATTCAGAACATACAAATAACAAAAAGATTACTAACGATAATAATTATACTATGATTAATATAAAGATTCTGCAAATAAAGACTAGGAGTTTATTATAATAGTTATATTCCAGATTATAAAATCTTGTTGGAGCATAGCATTTAAAGACCTAGCCAATATTCTCCAAAAGAAACTGGCTGAATTAGAGAATATTCTTTTCAAAATTCATGAACAATCGTTGGAAATACTAAAACTGTGTTCCTAAATGTAAACAAAATAAAGGGAATCCATTAGAATAAAATTGGATTTCATAAGAAAGAATAACAATTGTCTAGAATCGTCAATTAAAATTCAAGTATGTTTCTTCGAGTGTTTGCAAAAAAAGTGTATAAATTTTTGGGGTTTCTTTCATTCAAAGAACCTGTGCAAATACGCGTGCTGATGATAATTCGATAGCGGATTATAGCAAAATAGAGCGAACATCTGCAAAATTTATTGAAGCGTGTGTTGGAAGTAATTAATTTCCGACGAAAGTATTAGTGACAATGATTTGAAATAACATATGATTCTAAACCTGATTTAGTATTAAGATAAATACATTATATTTTTGAAATCTTTTAATATTATCAACCGAAAAAACGGCCATTTCGAATTTATAAATCCTGATGGCAGATTCGTATCTAGAGACTTAAATCTTGTAGGATAATTGTGTATTTTGTGAGTCATTAAATTTTTGGTAGCAAAAAAAAAAACGCCAATTTGAATTCACTATTTTGACTTTTCATATTCTGCGGAGAGATTCGAAATTAGGTACCTGAATAATGAAAATGTACAAAATCTGCTATTTATATTTTCATTGACTAATTTTTGGCCAAGTCTTTGGCGATTGAACCACCGTTCAGCACTCTTAGCCGGCAGGTAGATAACAATAAAGCAAAAGTGACAAAGCGAATTTTCGTGATGGAAAATCCAGGTATTGACGTTCTACGGGCGGAGGTTGTGGACCCAAGCCCTCAAACGCTCGAGTACTTCCTTGTAAAGTTTCTCATTTACTGTCATTTTAGGAGGTATACACTCCTTGTGAATAATTCCTTTATGGTTGAAAAAACACAGAGCAAAAATACCACTCTCGTTTTACTCATGCGTGCCTTTTCTAAGGAGAAGCTGTTGTGGTCCACTTAGGGCCTTGCCACTCAGAAATATTTGTTTCTATCATGGATACTTCCCCAAAAGCCACGTGAAGAATGTAACGAAGTGTACAGACAGAAACAATGGAAATATCCCCGCTTCCCTTTGAACAGATGCGCTAGTTAAAAATACCAGTGTAAACTAAATTTTGGACAAAGTTCATTCTGGTGTGCCCGCCGTCTCTCCGCAAAACCCCCGTAAGCGGATTTATAAGCAGCGTAGAAATGCCAGAACGGCATTCTAGCCAGAGTAGTTTCCTGGTAAGAGTCAATATGAATGGACAGTCAGCAGTTGTGTCGTCGTCTGAACTCTCTAACCAGTGTCAAACAAGGTGTTTGGCGGGCAATTGGGACACCAGTCAAATACCATAGTATTACCACAGAACCCTAGTCTACTGGCCAGCAGGAATGTCGTCGGTGGGTTTATCTGGTTGTTTTCCGAAGTGCTACTTCACTGTCCGGCTAGTCTGTCGTCAGCCCAGTGTCGTATACCGGGGTGCGTTCGATAATTAACTCTGGTTAACTCTGGTTAACTCGCACTGCGTTCGAAAATGATAGAGTTAATCTGTGGAAGCGTTCGAAAATGTTCGGTTTTTAACTCCGAGTTAACTATTTCAACCCAGCTAGGCAAGGTAGGTTCGCTTTACTCGTCATTCGCATTGTTCATCAAAAATATTAATTCGTTATCATCTGATATATTACTTTTAATTTGATAAAACTATATTTCTTATTTTTGCAAATAATATTTATAATCTGATTGTTTTAATATTTCTCATTTTGTATCTCAGCTGTATTATTGACTTTAAATAAAGACATTATTTTATTATTTGCATATACGTTATCACGCAGTTATTTTTCAAGATCTCTGGAGATAGATTTTCTTCAGTGCGTACCGGAGCAAACATACCGATTTATGGCGCCCGAAAACTAATACCGAATTAAGCGTCACAAGTATTTAAAGAATATCATTGAGATATTTTGCAGTTTAACAGAAAATTTGTTGGCAGAACTCTGCGCGAGGTGTCGCTGCATCTTGATTGCCACCGAATGATGACAACAAGGGTTCACCTCTAGTATTAACTAAGCACTTTTCAGAATCGGAGTTTAATTAACCGAGTATCTCTGTTTGTCTGACATCCCTTACCACCAATCCCATATATAGTGGTTTCGTTTTGCCGCTTTCGCCAGGCGGGAAAAACTCAGTACGGATGTTTAATTGACAGTATCCTGCCCTTTTCGGACCATGACTTCTTATCTGAATATATAAGAAATACTGCTAAGCATTGACTTGTTGTTAAAATTAAAAGGATACAAATATTGAATTTACTTATTTAACAGAAAATAATCATTTCAAAAGCTTCAAGCAGTGAAATATAATTGGTCTATTTCAAAGCATATATGGTGTCATATTACGCTGTAATAGTACAAATATCTTATGTTATATTATTCTAAGTCAATGAAAATATGCAAGAAATTAGACAATTTGGTAAATAAAGCGCAAAACATTTATGCTAACTGGCGTACTGAACTTACCGAATTTTAGTGTAAACTACTAAAAAAAAAATGGGTTAAAGGAATATCATTCCTCTGGCCGATAAGTTGCCAAGGGAATAATGCCAATGCTGAGAGCCGATTTTCAAATTTTTGGTGCAAAAGTGCACCCTCCTCTAATCATCGCATGAGACTTTCCATAATTTTTTAACAAAACACTGCAATAGAGTTTTGAACAAAGAACTTTCTTATATGCAGTTTTGTTAGGATGGTAAATTTCAGATTTGGTAGATCGTTTTTATTTCACTAATTCTTTGTTTAGCAATTAACAGGCGCAGAAGATACGATTTATGTAAAAATAAATAAAATGTAAAGAGCATTTAATAGCTATTATTTTGAAACCAATATTCTTTTTGAAAAATAAAATTAAAACAAAAGTAAACTTTTATCCAATAAATGTTTTTGTAACTGCAAACATTTTTGAAAAACTGCAGAAACCGCAAAAAATTGACTGGAGCAAAAATGCACTTCCTGATTGAATAATTTTTCAAAAACAGGAGTTGCACGTGCCAGACGTATACAAATCTTACTTGTAAAGTTCCATAATTTTTACTTCAACCATTTGAGCTGCAGAGCGCGCACACACACTATCACACAAACACACACAGAGAAGGCCAATAATTCAGGTAAGTATAATAACGCTTACCCTACCACGACTATACTTGAGACGTAAGATGCGACGGAACTAGTTGCTTAAAGTCGTGCATGTTACACATTGCAACCTTGCTTAAATTAAAAATAAAATTAAAAAAATCAAACTTTCCTAGTCGTTGGTTTATTTAGTGCAGTTGGTAGGATGCCAAAAAGATTTTAACTACGAATTATCTCAAAACTCGAGTTCTTATTAGTCTAAAAGTTAAAACCTTCACTTTTAAGTGTTAAATACGTCATTAAAAGGAAAGCAATAAATCCGAAATCTCACTTAAACTCTTGATGAGATCAATTCTTTGAAGATTTCACACTGAAAATCGAAGCAATACAATTTTCACTTCATCAGTGTCCTAAACGACACTAATCAATAAGATTCTACCACAACTCTCCGGCGAAGAAAGGCAAAATATCGTCGTTAACTAAGAAACACCAGATACGGTTTATCAACGGCAACCGTATCAAAGGTTTTTCAACATTTCAGCTGCATCGAGACCACCCAACCGCTCAGACCATCAACCCCACCACAACCATTTATGAAATTGGCTAACACCAAACTCATATTAGTAGTACTGTAAGTTATATTTTGGCATAAGCTGTTCTGATTGTTGAACGAATCACTGTTAGTTAAAATTAATGAAAGCAGTCGAATCACTGATATATATATTGTAACGTTGCCGATCTTCTGCCGGAGCCTATTTAGGCATTACCTTGGGCGATCGAACCATCTATCGGTTCCAACACTAAGCGTTTTTTTGTATCGCTGGACTAAATAATCCAGCTATTTCAGAAATGACTTAGTAGTATTCGAAAAAAGAAGGAATATCACTCTCTCGTCAGTTGACCAGCTACCAAGGTGAACGTCTTGCCTATTTAGTACTGTTTTCAATCAGTTTTTACTTTCTTATACGCAGTATAAGTAAGGATTGTAATAATGAAAAATTTTTATCACGAGATTTTAACGGAAATATATCGTTTGATCTTCCCTGAATTGAGTCTGACTATTACTGACTACTGTCTGTGTGTGTGTGTGTGTGTGTGTGTGTGTGTATGTGTGTGAGTATCTGTGTGTATGTGTGCGTTCTACAGCCTAAACGGTAGAAGATACAGTTATGAAACTTCAAACTTAAGATTTTTATGTGCCTGGCAACAAAACCTCTTATTTTGAAAAGAATATTCCAACAGGAAGAGCAAGTTTACTCTATTCATTTTTTGTATTTTCTGCTTTAAATCAAAAACGGTAGTTTTTACAGCAAATTTTTAACTATAAAACTTAAAGATATTGATATTTCGCATAACTTTTATTTGAAATCATTTTTCAAAAAAGGTACTGGTTACGTCTAGTAGTGGAGGTTAAGTCTATATACTTGACCTCCGCCAGTAGTTGAGCTATTCGCCATGGAATGTCTGTCTCTGATCTACAGACAAGTATATACTATCGTATAACGTAAAATAGCGCTTAATATTGTAGTGCTACCTCCGCACTAAAGGTGTATACAATAATGATGTCATACGCTATGCCACTACTAACTAAAATTTTAGTTTCCATTTTATCTCGATAAGAAATCTGATCTTATTTCGAATGGTTCGTGTATTGTTGCTGATTGTTTCATTTGTATACAATTGCGGATATATTTAGTGGATGATATTTTTGTTATGTTTATCAAAATTTCAAATTTCCTTAAAATTAATATAAGATATCTGAGCATAAGTGTATTAATATACTTTCGTATACGCTAGTATAATTTCGAACACCCATTTTGGATAGAACATTAAAATTTATAAAACATTTTAATTTTTCAAATTATTTTTAATTATAACTTACTAATTAAAATGCGTATAAGAATGTTCAGTGGCAGACACGTCAGCTTTTTTTATTATATGGTTTTGTTAAAGTCAAATTCTGCGGCTGAGTTTCCCACAAGCAGCCATAGTGTTAGATAAGTCTAATTTGTTTTTCTGCAAAATATTTTGTAACTTGATTGTAAGTTTACCGGAACCCAACCTACCACGTGGTTCCGGAGTTGTATTGTTTTTTTTACACACGTGCCCATCAACTTTGTTATTTATCATTAGTAATTCCTGCGTCACATACTCAACTCCTAACTACGAGTTGTCTGGCAAATTTTGGACCAACGTAGTACCTGGTTTCTGGTTCTTCAAACTCTGCAATTTATAACCTAACGTAACTTTATGTATCACTTCACCTTATATTTTGTGCTACGATTTTAAACGTGGATTAATTTTTATCTACTTTGGTAAAAGTTCAGTATTCAGAATTCTCTCTCGCGACATACCGTTGAGTTTACTTCCTTTAAATTCCGTAAACACCGTGACTATAAGTTACATTCTCACTTATATTCATTCTCACTTATAACACCTATAACCTGTGTTTAAGGCAATTATTAACGCCATTCCGACGTTATATTACGGATCCCGCATGCAAGGTAACGACCTTTATACAGGCTCGTACTGAGTGATATTGTTGCCTAAGCCCACGCTTGGCGACCACGGGAATTTGAAGACAATACAGTACACGAGCTGGGCGCTACCAATATCAACCCTCGGCAGCTTACAGGACGTTCGGGATTTACGGACTGGCGCTCTCACTTCATGTCCTACATTTGGACCTCGTCTCGTTCGTTAAGTATAGCGACGATGATTTAGCCTTACACTTAGCTCTATTAGTTAATTACGTTAAGTATAATGTTTCTATTATCTTTGTAATGTTCCACATTACTTATTATTAATATTTTTTTTCTCATTATATAATTGTGTTATATTAGATATTAGGGTTTGTAAGGTACGGGACAATATATTAAGAAGCGCGTAATCATTATTTTTATGTTTCATATTGTATTGTGCAAAGGGCATAATGAGTCACGAAGAATGAGTAAATATATTTCATTTTTGTGTTGTAGATTTAAGGTCTACGTATCTTGGTCCAGCATGATTCACTCAAATCAAGGGTCAGGTCTTGTTGTTGTAAGAGTACTATCAGCAACGGGACTTGGGAGATATCGGCCAAGTAGGAAAAAATAGGAAGGCTGGCGAGACAGTGAGGGTAGATTTTCGAGCGGAGGAGGTCGTAGGGAAAACGATCGGGAGTTTTGAGTATAAACCGGAGAGTTACGGGCGGAGTGAATGGTGTTCGGGCTAAGAGAACCTTATTGTAATAATGTTGGGAATTCGTTTGCGTTAAGACTATTATTTTTTATCTGTTATTGTATTGTTTTTTTGTTTTCTATTTTTGTTTGTTTGTTGATTTTCTTTTAAATATACATTGGGCATAAACGAACGGCATTTATGAGTTATTTAAATGGTTCAATACTCTCAACCATAAAATTTCCCTAGTTCAAATTATAAAACTTAGCCAAACTACCAACAAAAACAAAGAAATATTTCTTTGCCACCTATGTTGATTAGTACAAACACACTTCGACCACAAATATAAAGAATTCGAGAAGATTTACAATTACTCGAATATGACAACAAACCATCTCACGAAATTGAAATAGAGAATGTTGAACGAACAGATGACGAAAATTTTGTATATAATACCACAGAACGAAAATTTTTGCATACTTCCGCAAGAAAATTTGAATCCTTATCCAAATATACATCAAAATTACCATTTATTCAATATAAAAATATCTGAATTTTAATAGGCACCGGATCATCTGAAAATTTTATAAGCCAATAATTTGTAGACGAAAACAAAGATAAATTCAAAAAATATCCTGAATATTTTCAAATTCAAACAGCCATTGCAATCTCTCATGGAAATTATTATACTTTTTAATATAAAATTAAAGTTAAGAATAATTTTTAGCAGTTGAAAAAGTAACGGATACGGCAGGGATCGAACCCGCGACCATCGGTTTCGCGCCGATCGCTCTAACCAACTCAGCTACGCATCCACTGACCACAACCGTCACTTTTTCAACTGCTTCAAATGCCAAGTGTTAACAAATACGTTAGAAGACTTCACACAGTGATATTGACAACGAATAATTGTAACGTAGGCTACTAGGTACGGAAATACCGCACAGTACATGAAATAGAAATTATATTGTTACTATATTTAACGAATTCACGTTAAGGTACATGCTAAGAATAATTTTTAGCAGTTGAAAAAGTAACGTTACTTTTTCAACTGCTAAAAATTATTCTTAGCATGTACCTTAACGTGAATTCGTTAAATATAGTAACAATATAATTTCTAAAATTAAAGTGTCACATTAATGAATTTCACAAACACTTTAATATTGTAATAGGTAACTCTAGTTTAAGATTATTATGAGCAATCATACAATACTTTAATGCAACGTTTAGATTATTAAACAAACAACAAAATTTGGTTAGCAAAATAATTTGTAATTAAATTTTCACGATATTTACGATAAACTTAATCACAGAAAAGAACATCTCAACGATATAGAAATTAACCTTTAAGATAAAATAATAAAATCAAAATCTCACCTTCACTAATAAAATAAAACATAAAATTAATTCATTAGATGAAACACTCATCTATCAGTGATCTTATAAATACCCTATAATTTAAAAAGATGAAGTAAACTCTCAGCTTAACAAATTGCTAGATGACAAAATAATTATACATTCACCTTGGAGTAGCCCAATTTGAATTGTACCAAAAAAGCAAGACGCCTCAGGAAATGAAAAATTTAGATCGATAGATTATAGGATATTACACACCAAACCAATAGACGAAAAATTTCCAATCTCTGATATAACAAAAATTCTTGAAAACTAGGAAAGGCGCACTATTTTACGACTATTGACCTAATCAGCGGTTTTCATCTGATAGAAATTGATCATGGTTCTATGGTAACAATAGCCTTCTCCACAGATCATGGTTATTTCGAATTCCTCAGAATGCCATTTTGGTTGAAAAATGCCGCAAGTACCTTTCAAAGGTTAATAAACTTCGTGCTCAAAGATCTGATATATAAAATATGTTATGTCTGCCTAGATGACACTATCATATTCCTTTGTACAAAAATACATTCAAAACATTAAAACCATGTTTCGATGATTAAGGGAAGTTTATCTAAAAATAAGATAAGACAAAAGCGAATTCCTACGGAAAGAAGTTGCTTATCTTGGCCATTTAATCACCACCGAAGGTATAAAACCAAACCCGAGTAAAACTGAAATTATAAAAAAATCCCAATTCCAAAATCACCTAAAGAAATTAAAACACTTCGTGGACAACTTGAATATTATCGAAGATTCATCAAAGATTTCACTAAATTTACAAAACCTCTAACTAGATGTCTTAAGAAAAATGTCGAAATTAATATTGAAAATAAAGAATATATTTTATACTTCGAAAAATTCAAATTGCTACTGTCAATTTCACCAATATAACAATACCCAAATATTTCCAAACAATTTAAATAAGCCACCGACGCACAGTGGGACGAAACGCTCGAAAAGTGGCCAAAACTCTGCCATTCGGTAATTAATAAAGATTTTGGAGATTTTTTTTTGCTTATTATTAAGCATAAAATTTTCAATTAAACCAAAGTTTAACTATGATAAAATTGTCTTTATTTTTGTTTGATAATGCTTAATCTATCAAATCCATAGCTCTTATAGCGTATAAAACTGGTAATTTTATTTTAGTTTTGGCTGGTAATGTGTTATTTATCAAAATGATCGCTCTCATAGCGTAGCAAGTACTATAAGGAAATGGAAAAATTATTATTAGTGGTTATCAGAAAATATAATATTCAGATTCATGTCTTATTTTTGATTGATATATAAAATATAACTAAATAATAAATAAATTAAGAGCATCTTTACATAAAGTATCATTATTAATAATGTTTTATGAGTAATATACGGATCTGAGGTTATTAGAAAATTATGAAGCAAATCTTCATTTATGGCTTGACACCATATAGCAATTTTTTGGATTATTTGTCAGTAAATTCCGCTAAAACTATCACTTTAATTGTTATTTTAAATAACACGAAATGTAGCTTTATAACTTTCCTAAACTCTTTCAAATTGCTTAATTGAAAATGTATGTTTACGGTTTAATATAAACACAAGAACTGAAAGTATTACATATTGTTATCTTACTAGATTTGGAGGGTGTAAATATTTAATGCAATTGGTAACAATGTAAGTAATTAAGAAATAATTAGGCATTCTTGCCAAATAATTAGTCATATTATTATCAAGTATTCCTACAATTCGGCAGAAAACATAATTTACAGATCCCAAAATATATAAGAATAAAGTCGCCTGCAACAAAATTTCCGTATTAGAGATTAAGTTTATCTTATATTTAGAAAATGCCGATAACATAAACTAAATTTTTAATAGTGGATATATGCATTAGCTTAATTTAACTAATTTTAGGGCAGGTTTTACTTTTATTCTAACCTTCAAATATATGTCTTATATTTTCGTCTGCATAATCCAGCCCACTCAAGTCCACTTTATTTATTTATAATATTTGCATAGATTAAAAGATTAATATAATTCATAAGCTTTGAATATTCACAGGTACTGACAACAGAATTATGGCTAAGATGCCGATGTTTGTTAAATTTTGTATATAAAGTAGGAATCCTCGCAGCGTAGTACATATTCGTTTGCTATTCGGCCGCCACTTAAAATATAAATTACGATAATCTGGGGAGAGGCGAGTAATTTTTTATTTTTGACCTTGTTTCTCTCAAGTATTATGTAAATATGTAAAAATTAAAGCCGCGGGAAGCGGCGCTAAAAAGTTCTATAACAATGAAAATGTCAAACTAAGCAAAAAAAACGGACCGCCATGTTGGATGCTGTTGTATGCAATTCGCTTCGTATTTTTATATTTTAAAAAAATTAACATGAAACTAAATGTAATAGCATTTTAAAACATGATTATTTTTGAAATTTGATTAAAAAATAAATAAGATATAGCGATTTGCATTTTACATTTAAAAAATGTAAATTTTTAAAGGTTTCTGTTAAGAGGTATTTCTGTAATGTCATAATAAAAAAAAATTATTGCTGTCTATATAAGTATTCCTAATAAGATGGATTAAAAAAATATTCAAAAATCGAATATTTGAAAATTTCCTTTTTGGCCACTTTTTAAGCGTTTCGTCCCACTGTGCGACGCTTCGAAATTTGCATTTCGCGCAGTGCTTCTACAAAATACTGAACGAACATGAAATTGACTATTCTACCACTGAAAAAGAACTACTGGCGATAATTTGGGCTATTAATCATTTTTACACTTACCTTATCGGTTACTAAACCAAATAAATAACCGAGCATAATCCCTTTCTTTGGCTGAATAGTAATTTTCACCCAATCCAAAATTAATTAGATGGAAACTCAGATTATGTGCATATAACTACGATTTTAAATACCAAAATGGTAAAAAAAATTATGCCGCGGATTACTTGTCCAGAATTCCAAAATATTTTGCAATAAATTACTTAAACACAGACATTTTCGAGCTCTCAGAACTGTTTAGATCAGTTTTAATATTTTATTATTAATATCTTAATTACATATCATACAGTATTCCTTTTCATCATCTCTGCTATCGTTACTTACAACAACTTCTTCGTTCTTTTTTTTTAAACAAGTAAATACTTTTCTAGCCTGCCTTAATTCTAACATACGGGCATCCTGGTATCCGATCGTCCTTGATCGGCTGTGATTGATGCAACGTAGAACTGCGGTCGGCGTCGGTTTCGCAGTGGTCGACCACTTCGTTCTGTTTGATCGAATGCTGGTACAACTTCATTTATATCCCCTCGATCTGGGCGAGTATCTGAAACATCATACGTAACTCCACGAATATACCGCGTCGTTGCGGCCGTATGTTGTGACGGTGGATCGCCGTTTTCATCTTTTGACCCACTCAATTCGTTTAGATGGTCGTCGAAAACACGAGGACACCTCCACGCTTTTTGTTGCGTAGCGTGTGCCGTGGAAGCGTAACGGCGCCCTTCTTTACCTTGCAGATCAGCTACACGGTATGTGTCGGCAGGCACCTTGTCGACAATTACCAAAGGACCTCGGAATATGATTTGCGTCATGTTTGGTTGGCCGGTGTATTCGGGAACTCTTCGCATCATCACAAGCTCGCCTGATTCGTATGTAGGAGCCTGATGATGTTTCTTGTCGAACGCGATTCCACTCGTGATCAGCTACTGCGGTGAATCTTTCGAGCCCATCGTGATACCTGGGTTGATACCCGTGAAGTGTTTCAAATGGTGTTCTTCCGGTTGATTAATTCATCATGCAGTTGATATCTCTTGCAATCTCGTCCAGTTGCGCATCCGAATCTCGATGCTCCGGATCGTGGATCCCGATCATAATTCGCGGTAACAATGTTCGGTTTGCGCGCTCCACTTAACCGTTTGCTTGTAGATGTTGCATCGAATTCAACGTATGACGTATTCCGCGTGTAGTACAGAATGATTCAAACTCACGCGACGTGAAGCCTGTACCGCGATCTGTTACAACTCGATTCGGTAGTCCACGTTTCAAGTTGAAGTCTGAAAATGCTCTCAGTTCATCTTTTCTCGACGTTGATGCCATCGGGTAAAGATGTATATATTTTGTTAACTTGTCCGCTATCACCAGCAACTGCGAGTTGCGCCTTCTGCTCCTCAAAATGGTCCAACATGATCCATATGGATTACGTCAAATTGTCGTTGTCCCGGAAGAATCGGATTCAATTTCCCTGGAGGCTTTCCGCCTGGTGTCCTCGTGATCAGGCAATCAAAGCCGGCACCAATACGCTGCTTGACGTATCGCCGCATACCTGAAAACCAGTACTATTCTTGTATTTTTGCCACGGTTTTGTCAAGTGCAAAATGCCCCATCAAGTCGTGACATTTCACTACGATTGCCTTTCTCATTGGTTTTGGTATTACAAATAACAACCGGTCTTCAAGTCGTTTGTACAGTAGGTTGGCCCGGAATTCCAATCTCTGTATGTGATTGGTCTCCTCATTGCTCCGGTCCTTTTCTAATTTCGAGAGAATGCGTAATTTGTCACGAAATTCGACGTCCCCGCGCTGCATGAGCAGTATTTGATCTTCTGCGGTGAGCGTCAAGCATACCTTTACTCGTTGTAAGATTTCGGATGTGGTATCACAAGCAACCTCTACATTCGCTCTGCTCAAACCGTCGACGTGAGTCATTCAAACACCCGGTCGGTGACGAATTTCGAAGTCAAATTCTTGTACCAATATTATCCATCGAGCGATTTGAGGATTGGTGGTCTTTTTCTGATTCAAACATACGAGCGCCTGACAATCGGTGACGACTGTGAATTGAATGGCGATCAGAAACTGCCTCAATCGTTCCATGCACCATACTATCGCCATTAACTCGAGCTTGCTGCTGTGGAACACTCGTTCCGCCAGTGTTAGTTTTTTACTATCGCAGTACACCAGATGCGACTTTCCATGCTCGTCGAGTTATATCAGCATCCCGGCAAGTACTTTTGCGATAGAATCAGTATATAGCTCCGTCGTCGCTCGAGAGTTATATAACCGCAGCACTGGATCACTCAACAATGCCATCTTTAAGTCCTCGAAAGCATTCTGTTGCTCAGCTTTCCATGAAAATTTAGCTCCCTTACCAGTCAGCTGACTGAGTGGTTTAGCTCTCTCTGCACATCGCGGGGTGAATCATTGGAAGAAACCAATCAGTCCAAGAAACCTTCGCACTTCGTGTACATTCTTGGGAGCTATAAAATCTTTGATCGCTTAGATTTTTCTTTCTCCTGGTCGAATACCGTCGGCTGAAACCCGAAAACCAAGAAACCCTACTTCTCGGCGGCCAAACTCACACTTACTTGGTTTCAACGTCAGTCCAGCGTGCATCAACGCCTCAAACAGACGTTCTATACGATATATCATCTCGTTCCAATCTTTAGCTGGTATCATTAGGTCGTCCATGTAGCATAACGCGATATGATTTCGCAGAACACCTAGAGCATGATGCATCAGACGAATAAATTCATACGGCGCACTTATTAGTCCAAACGACATTCGTTTGAACTGGCCTGTCTCGTCTGGTGTTACAAACGCCGTTTTTTCCTTCGCTTTAGCGTTGAGTGGTATCTGAAAGTACCCATGAGCGAAGTCAAGTACTGTGAACACGCTAGCTTCAGACAGTTGCTCCAGCAGCTCATCGATTTCAGGTATCGACCACGGTCGCTTCTTTGTATTTGCATTTAGACGTTTGTAGTCGGCGACTAGCGTCGGTTCTCCATTTTTTTTCAATACCACGAGTACGGGACTAGCTTAAGCGGATTTTGTGTTGGTTGCTATGCTACACTCTTTCCATTGCTTCACAGTATTGGCAATAATCTCACGGTCTGGTTTCGTTGTTCGGTAAGGCTTACTTTGCACAGACTTGCTATTGTCCGTCTCTTCGATGGTCATCTCCGTTATTGAGGTGCAACCGAGCTCTTTCATGTTTGTAGCGAAGCAATCTCTATATTGTCGCAACAACTTCACTAGCTGCTCGCGTTCACTGGAAGATACGGATTTATCGATTTGGATTCCTGGCAACTCATCTTCATCCTTCTGCTGTGTGTCGTTTGTCTGACACGTCAGGACTTCTTCAGCTCACGTAATCACTTGGCCTTCTTCAACAGTGATGGTGTGATTGGTAAAATTCGAGACAGGCACTTCTGCACGTCTAGTCTCCGACGTAAATAGTGTCTTTCCGTTTGATCCGAATACTCGTTGTTGCGGAATGTCAATTTCTACAAGATTCACAGTTCTCGCTGGAATTGTGGTTTCTTGCGTCGCACGTAAATCAATATGAGTTAGCTTCTCGATATCCGCTTATTGAAAAGGCAACTTTGTCGTATCTCTAATCTCTAGTTTGTCTACGATCTTCATGTATGTGACGTGCGGTTGCTCTGTCCCCAAACGACCTATGATTATCTCAACTGGTTGAACCTTATCCGGAACAATCAGTACCTCGACTTGTCCTCTGACACCATTATATCTGCCATCGCGGTTCCCAGCGTTTTCGCCGCTTCAGATGTCGTATCTCCAAATCCATATATTGCGTAGCTATTTGGTTGCATACGTAAACCTACTTGACGGGCTTTGGTAGAACGTACCACGCAGCTCGAACTTCCAGTGTCGATGAGTCCCTGGAGATCTTGTCCGTTAATATATATAGAATTCATGTACTTACCCGCATCCGTGGCGACTGTCGAAATCAGCAACGCTCCTGGTTTGGTGAGATTTATTTGCGAGTTTGAAGGACAGTTTCGTTGCAGATGGTCTTCATGATTACAGCTACTGCAGCGCATCGTTCTCCTTGACTCCGGACAATCACGAGCGAGGTGAGAGTACTGGTTGCAATTGTAGCAACGTCGCTCTGTTATTCTGGACTGTGCTGATTGGTGGACAGCAACTTTAACATCTGCCTTCGGAGGCCCCATCGTTTTCACTTAGCGGTTCGCGATGGTTCGTGTACTTCTTGCTGCTCGTTCAGCACAGTTATTGTCGACGCGTTTGCAACGGTGTATTACTACCTACAACGCATCTTCATTGTCGAACAACTGACATATGAGTTCTGAACATCGAGTTCTGCATCGCAAACCTATCAGGAATTGCTCTAGAGCTTTAGCGAATGAAAGGTTCAAGTCTCTGCAAAGCCGCATCTTTGAATAAACATATTCTTAAATTTAAAGTTTGTTTGGTGGGCACTTGATGAAACATATTTAATAGGTAAATAATAATTTTAACACTTGATTAGTTTCACATATAGATATTTATTGACGTACGTTTCGACCTTTCGGTCATCATCAGAAATGATACATACAGTGTATCATTTCTGATGATGACCGAAAGGTCGAAACGTACGTCAATAAATATCTACATGTGAAACTAATCAAGTGTTAAAATTATTATTTACCTAAACATATTCTGTTGCTGACTCACCTTTTCCTTGCATCCTCGCAGTCATTCGTTGCAATCTCTCTGGAAAGGATCTCTCTTTGGCGAATGATGTTCGAAACTCCGCCACGAAATCCGCCCTAGTACTGATACGATGTTGACGACCAAGGTACCACTCACGGGCACCTCTCGCAAGATGGAGTTTGGCGGTTTCCAGCTTGTATGCATCTGGCCACCGATGATTGCTGGCAGTGCGGAACAAAGACTCCAACCAAGATCGTGTGCGACCAGCGCCTCCTTCACCATCGTATTCTTCAAATGACGATGACAAGTCGGGCATAAGGCAGTAAGTAACAGCTGAAGACTCATTTTTCCTCGTGAAATTCGGAGTAAGGGGAACCTGCTCCCCTTCTGCTGCATTTTCGTCATGGATAACATCATGGATTCCATCATACGCATCATGTTTGTCATGAACTCCATGGTTGTAGAAGCGATAAGCGCTTCGCCTTTATCCTGTACGCATGCAGGAAGTGACGTTATTTAGCGGCTCGGAAAAGACGAGCACATTGTCGTCCACTCCATTTACAGCGGTGATTTCGGTATCTTGATTGCTAGTTTCGCCAACCATAGATTGTTGACTTCTGGTTCGCAACATCTTTACATTAAGACCTTTTTTTTAAACACGTCTTAACACAGCACGTGTATATACACACAGTAATTTTTACTTTCTTATACGAAGTATAAGTAAGTATTGTAATCATGAAAAATTTCGATCTCGAGGTTTTAACGGAAATATACGTTTTGACCTTCCCTGAATCGATTCCGATTATTTTTGGAATGACGTCTGTCTGTCTGTATGTGTGTGTGTGTGTGTGTGTGTGTATGTTCTCTACATCCTAAACGGTTGAAGCTAAAATTATGAAACTTTAAACTTAAGATTTGCATATGCCAGAGATGTGCACCTCCTATTTTTGAAAAATATATTCAAAGCGGTAGTGCCTGTTTACTCTAGTAATTTTTTGCAGATACTGCAATTACTCAAAAATGGTTACAGTTACAGAAAAATTGCATAACGCAAAAATTAAAGGTATTTCTATTTAGCACCAATTTTGTTTGAATATATTTTCCAAAAAGAGTATTGTTTTCAAAATAAATTTCTGCTTATTATATATATTTTTATATAAATCGTATCATCTGCACCTGTCAATTGTTTGCCAAAGAAACAAAATAGACTTAAATAATTTAAAGTTTGACATTTTATATTTATTCTAAGAAATATATTTACAGTAGAAGTGATCTAAAGGTTAGAACAAATATTATAAATTAGAAAAATATTTTAAAATTAGCCAAGGTTTACACAAAAAAATTAATGTAAAGGTTAAACAACAATTAAAATTCAATGATAATTAGCTATTCAAATGTCACCAAAACCGATTATTCATTTAATAACAGAAAATAATAATTACTACAAAGCAAATTTAAAAGCTACAGAAACTTGACTGAAACAATTAAGAGAATAATAACTTCAAAATAATATTAATTCTATCAATATACCTAAATTAGATAAACAGAATTGGTACGACAAAGAAATTTTACTGAAAAAAACCTTTGACAATACCAATATACAAATAAACGGTTTCACTCCAGACACTATCCAGATTTATGCAAACTCTGTTATCACTTAAAATGACACGGATAGCTACACATAACACTCAACGATAAACAGACTTCATTATGAATAAATCCCAGTAAATTTTGGCAAAAATCAGATAATCTTCAAAGAAACGAATTAAAAAAACAGCAAAGAAATCAAAAATCTATTTAAGCACGATAAACAAAGAATATACATATACCTTGATAAAAATGGCTGCGAAAACGCTTTATTACAATTAGTAAAAGAATATATTGAACCGGGCATTAAATATCATTGAATAGTACCCGAAAATTTTCAAAACACATTAATTTCCCTATTACGTGTACGTTTGCAACCTGGAACCTATAAATTAATTAACTGCCAATCGCAACCAGAAGATATCGAATTATCTGATGAACAAATAGAATTAAATTTAAGACTATAACCTTGGTAAAACGAACCATCGAGGCATAGTAGAAACAGAAATATTATTGGCCCAATATGCAAATATATAAATCAAAATATATAAATACCTGAGAGGCATGCAAAGAAAATAAATTCGAAAGAAATCCAACTAAAATTCCCATACTGAAAATACCCAAAACAACAAAACCACTAGAAATGATTCACATAGATATATTATCCTTAAGGATGTAAAATTTCTTAAAGATAATTGATAGTTTTTCTAAACATGCCCAAATCATCAATTGCCCGAAAATAATACCTTAACTATAGTACAAAAATTAATTAAATATTTAGTAATTTTCGGATACCCTAGTTTAATTATTTCAGATAACGGCTTACAATTCAACAATCAACTTATTTATAATTTTCTATCGACAAAGAAAATTCGTATACAACTGATAAGCGTAAACAACACTAAAAGTAATGGTTATATTGAAAGATTTCATTCCACCATCATGGAACACATCAGAATTTTAAAACAAAATAATGATTTTAACGATTTAGGTACCAGTAATAGAGTTTGATATGGTCTTCTAGCTTGTAAAAAAGTATTCACTCCGTAACTTAACGTTCATCGAACAATATTCTTTTCGGTCATTTAAGAGAACAAATGAAGAAATATCACAGGAAATAATAACAGATAATTATATTCAAACAAACAAAGATATCATGTATAAAGTCTACGAAGAAATCAAAGCTTTGCTAGAAGGAAATAAAATTAAATTCGCTACCTAAAAATTAAACAGTTATATACTACAAAAAGGTCTACGAACAGCAAGCTAAGAGAAATACCGGGAAAATCGAAAACATACTTATAAACACAGAAAAATATAAAAAGATTTAAAGCGATGAGTTAAAACTATGCCGCAAATTGACTGAATCCTGCAAACAATAGCAACCATCAACGTCAAAGACGAAAGACCAACCCCAGAATCAACATCTTACAATTAGGAAGATTTATACGACGATGCTCTAAAATCAATAAACGAAAATCAAAACATGCTAAAAGATAATCGTAACCAAGTTATCGTATTCTATA
The DNA here is from genome assembly GCA_944738965.1 of Nebria brevicollis. Lineage (NCBI taxonomy): Eukaryota > Metazoa > Arthropoda > Insecta > Coleoptera > Carabidae > Nebria > Nebria brevicollis. Next base: position 30,833 of record CALYJB010000083.1, read on the forward strand.
ATAATATTTCAAATCACATCAGTAAACAAATAGATATATTAAGGAATAATAACGAGATGATTCAAAATAAAGTTAACGAACTAGAAAGTATTGTGGATAAAATCATAGCCAATAGCGATATGCTTTAACTAGAAAACATTATTACAATACTAGTATTCACAGCAACAACTCTAATAAGTGAAATTTCAAACTTGAGAAGAATTTATCGATTGTCGCCGGTTAGGGCACCTGAGCGTAAATCTGGATTTCCGGGATCGTGTCCCGGCGACACTCAATAAATTTTTCTCAAGTTTCAAATTTCATCTTTATAGAGTTGCATTATTACAACTCTCAGCAAAACTTAACAATCAAATAAGTGTCAGCAACGAAATCGAAACAACCTTTGCCTTTTGTGAAACTAATACACTCTATTTTGATATATTACCTAGAGAAGAAATAAAACTAGATATCAATAAATTATTACCGTATAATCTTAAAAAACTCCTCATAAAAATTTGGCAGATGCAACAATTAATTAAAACATGTGGCAAATTTGAAAATCTCGTTTTGAACATATTAATTTACATTCATATTCCTCTCACAGAAACCGAACTCTTACAATTTACACAGATTTTCACTACACACGAAAGTAATTATGTAACCCTAAATATACTAAAAGGATATTAATCAAAAACAAAATAACAAAACGTGTATTTAAATAAATGTACGTTAGTAGAAGATAATTTACACATATGGACCCAAGGATACATAATACCACTGTTATAAGTGTTTAGAGATTATGTATTTTAATAGAACTAATAATAATTGCAAATATAACAAACTTCTTAAACATAATGAAATAATTCCAATTCGCAATTCAAATATTGTTAACATATTTTTACCCTAGGAATTAATGATAATTGAATGTGGTAATGTAATACAAGAGAAGGAAATTGCAGGTATCTACGCAATCCAAAATGCTTAAATTACAAAGAAATATTTAATATTAAAATTAACTTTGACAAAGTATTAAATTTAAATATCGATAATTATAAAAATAAAGTAGTCATCAATAAAGAATTAAACATGAAAACATGGGAAACAATTAAATTCCAACAGCAAAATAAGACGTACTCAAAAACAATTTCTTTAACAGACGCGCATTCAATATTCTACAATATTTTACTAACTATAATATTTGTAATAATTATAATGCCTGTAATTCAGGAAATGTATTCTATCATGTTAAAAATATGTAAACCTAAAATAATAAAAGATAATGTAATCACATATATATATATATATATATATATATATATATATATATATATATATATATATATATATATATATATATATATATACATACATATATATATATATATATATATATATATATATATATATATATATATATATATATATATATATATATATAGATACATAATTATATATATATATATATATATATAAATATATATATATATATATATATATATATATATATATATATATATATATATATATATATATATATAATTATGATTTATGACACAAAGAGCTATATTTCTTAGAAATCTCAAGATATTATTTTATATATCACCAGTAAACTGATGATATGTTAAATTGTCACGTATCATCTCAGATGTATAAATATCAAGTATTAATCAAAATTCAGCATTCTCTTTCTTGTACTCAGCTGTAAAACACGTGTGGTTTGATAAAATAAATATATCAAATAATTTACTTCTTTTATACTTTTTTCAAAACAATAAACGACGATAACGTAATTGGTGCAGTCGGTAGGATTGCCAAAAAAGGTGTTAACATTAAATTAAATTAAATTTGGAATTTTTATTCCTTGATTGTGCAATCGAACATCACGGCTCTCGTATCCTGGAGCCCATCGGAGGTCTGTCACGTCCCATCGTTAATACGAAACTTGGAGGATTTCAACATACAATACTCCACTTCTTCGAGGAGACCAACCAACTACAGCAGAAATAAGTCCATCATCTTTGCAACAAGAAATCGACTTCGTTCTACTGCCGTCAACAACAAGAGGAATCCGTCTACCTGTAAACGAAATCAGGCATCCAAATGAAGACAACCACATCTATACTTTTTGTATCTATGTAAGTCTCTCATATTTATGTTCAGTGATTCAGATAGTGAATCTACCACTGTAAACTCATTAAGTTCCGTAGAAGAAATTAATAACGATTTACAGAAAGATTTAGAAATAACAGAATTGCTCGACAATCTAAATCTAAATATAATGGCTACTTATAATGATATTGAACAGATATCCAAAATAATCCCCATTTATAATGGAGATGTAAGGTTATTACCTATGTTTCTAAAGGAAGTTCAAAACTTCCAACGTTTATTAGCAACATTACATATAAGCGACATACAAAAAGTATACGCTTTTTCTTTAATAAAAGCAAAAATCACAGACAAAGCTAAACTTATATTAGCAGACAATACATTTGAAACATGGGAAGATTTAAAACATTTCCTGGAAACTAATTTTGAAGATAAATTAACTTATGATACCTTATTCTTACAAATAGTAAATATAAGAAACATTTATAATAATAAGATAGGTGAAACATTGCAGAATATGACACACCTGTTTTCTAAGTGCAAATCAAAAATACAATTAACTCAATTTAGCAGCGATCAAAAAAATGCTATAATAACAGGCTTTCAAAAAGTGATTGTTAAACATTTTATATCACTATTACCCTTAACGATAAGAGGTGCATTTGTGAATAAAAACCCAGATACTTTAGAACTTTGTGAACAATTGCTTAATAATGAATTCAATTTTGCGCAAAACTCTCATAACTCACCACTATTAAGACAAAATAATACTTTCGAAAACAAAATTCCACCAATGAGATTCCCTGGTCAAAACTTCCCTAGTAAGCCCATAAACTTCAATCAAAAAACACAGTACCAAGGACCAAATAAATTTGCAAGACAAAATATAACTAATAACACAGAAACACGAAAATACAAACCTGTTCCAATGTCTGGAACTTCTAAACAAACATTTAATCAACCAATGTCCACACAAACCATAAGACAAAACTATAACCAAGAGATAGAAGAAAGCGAGAACACTGATACTATAGAAGAATCTGTTGAAAATGAACGCGAAAACACACCCGAATTTCAAGAACAAAACGAGTGATGACTACCATTCTAAACACAATACCTATCATAAAATATAATGACTTTCATATTTTAATAGACTCTGGTTCTGATATAAACTTGATTTCCCCAAAATTGGTTAAACAAAAAAATTATAAAACAACACCCAAAGTGATAACATTTAAAACTGCAGCGAATAAAATTAATAAAAATAAAGATACAAAATAAAACTTTCGATTTTTATTTATAAGAATTTCATGATAATTGTAATTTATTATTTGGTGTAGAAATTTTGAACAAATGTGGTGTCTCAATAAATTTCAAAAGCAATATAATAACATTTGGTGACAAACAAAAATTTAGATTACAGAATGACATAGAAATAAATAAAAATAATGTTAATATACAAATACGGGATTCGCACTTATTAAATTCACAAAAAGAAAAATTACAAAAACTAATAAAAAAGTTTGAATGTCTCTTTCCAAAAGCAAATGAAATTTTATCAACCACTAACGTAGTCAAACATAATATTAAAAATTAAAGAATGACATCCCTATTTATTCAAAAAATTATAGATTACCGCAGGTATATGAAAAAGAAATAGAGGAACATGTACAGACATTATTAAAAAATGGCGTTATTCAAAAATCAAAATCACCATATAACTCGCCCATTTGGATTGTACCAAAAAAATGGATGCATAGGGAAAAAACAAAACACGAATGGTTATAGATTTTAGAAAGATAAACCAACTAACAACAGAAGATAAAATCCCCATACCAAACATTGATACTTTAATAGACCATATTGGTAACCTAAAATTGTTTACAACCTTAGATTTGCACTCTGGTTTTCATCAAGTAGAACTGAACCCCAAAGACCGACATAAAACAGCCTTCAGTACTACATCAGGTCACTATGAATTTGTAAGAATGCCCTTCGGATTAATTAACGCACCAGCTACCTTTCAACGGCTCATGAATGAAGTATTAATAAATCACATCAATAAAATATGTCTAGTTTACATGGATGATATTATAATCTTTGGCAAAAATGAGGAAGAACATTTTAAAAATATCGAAACTATATTCCAAGAATTAAAAAGAGCTAATTTAAAAATTTCTATAGATAAAAGTGAGTTTTTCAAAAATGAAACAGAATATTTAGGCTTTGTAATCAGTGAGGAAGGTTTAAAGCCAAATGTAAAAAAAATAGAAGCTATAGAGAAAATTCAAATACCACGCACTACCAAAGAAATAAAATCCTTTTTGGGAAAACTATCATGGTACAGACGCTTTATTCCGAATTTTTCAAAACTTACAAAACCCTTTACAGAATGCTTAAAGAAAGGCAGAACAATAGATATCACTAATTCAAATTATAAAAATGCATTTCATACGTCTAAAGATTTAATTATTAACCCTCCTCTATTAGCATTCCCAAACTTTGAAAACAAATTTATACTCACAACAGATGCATCAGATTACGCATTAGGGGCAGTACTTTCACAAAAAATAGTTAATGAAGAAAAGCCCATAGCCTATGCATCGAAAACTTTAAACCAGGCAGAACAAAATTACTCTACCATTGAAAAGGAATTAAAAGCAATAATCTGGGCAATTAATAATTTCAAACCGTACATCTTCGGTAGAAAATTTGTTATTAGGACAGATCACCGGCCTCTTGTTTGGCTTTTCAACATGAAAAATGCCAATCAAAAACTAATGAGGTGGAAGATAGAATTAGATGAATATAATTTCGAAATAGAATACATAAAAGGAAAAACTAATAAAATTGCTGCTTTTTGTCCCGAATAAAAAATAATTATAAAATAAATTATAAAAAAGGTGATGTGGTTGAAACAAATATTTTCGCACACTGTATTAGTAAAGATTTCAAATTTGGTAAAGGATTAGCAAAACATATAAATGAGCAATTCAACAGTAAGGACTTTTGTAAAAATCAATTATTAATAACACAAAATTTTATACTGCAAGAAGTCCAAAACAAAAAAATCTTTCACATATTTTCTAAAGAAAAATTTAATGAAGAGTGTAATAAAAAAATTTTACAATACTCTTTAACATCGTTAAGAGACTATTTAATAAAAAACGACATTTTCAAAATTAATATCCCTTGGTTATTCTGTGGCTTAGATAAATTAGAAAAAAAGGAATTAATAAAATACTTAGATAAAATATTTGGTGAAACCAACATAATAGTAAACATATATGAACCATTTGAAAATTTCTGCTTAACTAATGAAATGAAATCAAATAATGCAACAAAAAGCGTGTCAACTGAAAATACTATACAAAGTTCTGATGAAAACCCAGTTGAAGGAATTAAATATATAGAAGATAGATTAAACATAGCAGATAATCAAATAATTATTCAAATCACTAACGAACCATTCACGCAAATTTTTTGTAAAAGAACATCCTAAACAAAGAATGTTAGTAAATATCAATAAAAATGACATAGAAAATGAAATTTTAAATTTTATCAAAGAATATATAATTCCGAAAATTAAATACTATGCTATCTTTGAAAATAATTCCGATATATCTTTCTCTAAAGTAATTAAGGAAAATATTGAAATAAATAGTATAAAAATCATAGCCGTAAATAAAATAGTAGAAAATATAGAAGATAAAGAACAACGAGACGAAATTATTTATAATTACCATTTCGGCAAAATGAATCATAGAGGAATTATGGCCGCATATAGTCATCTAAAAGAAAAATACTATTGGCCTAACATGATTAAAGATATTACTGACCTCATCAATACCTGTAAAACTTGCAAAGAAAATAAGTATGACAGAAATCCGATAAAAATATTAGATAATCTAACACCCACACCTGAACAACCTTTCGAAATGGTGAATACAGATCTTTTAACACTAGATCAAACATTATTCTTAACTATGTATGACCAGTTCTCAAAATTCGGATATATCACAAAACTAAACAACAGAAATGCTAAAAACACACTAGAAAAATTAAAAGAATATTTTAACCACTATAAATTTCCTAATACTCTAATAGTAGACAATGGCAACGAATTTAATAATGCATTGTTAAAAACATATTGTCAAAAAGAAGGAATAAATCTACATTTTACGTGTATCAATAATCCTAAATCTAATGCAATAGAAAGATTACACTCTACTATTATAGAACAGCTTAGAATACTACATGCCGAAAAACCCAATATTAAATTAGAAGATAAATTACAAATAGTCATGTACTCTTACAACAATACAATACAAACCGTCACAAAATTTTCACCATTAGAAATAATTATATGGAAGAAGTAGAGCTAATATATTTCCCAAAAAAACACCTTGAAACTCAAGAACAAAAGGTCAACGACTATAAAACAAATTTAGAGAAAATAAAAGAAACAGTAACCGATAGAATAAAGCAAGAAAAGCAAAAAAGATATGTTCCTGAACAAACAAAAGAAATAAAAAAGAAAAACATGTATTTTAAACAGAACCCTAGACTGATAACTAAATTTAAAAAACCCCTCTACAAAGAAATAAAGGTAAAGGAAATAAATTCTAAATTTAAATATATTATACCCCATAGTAAAAATAATAATGAAAACGTTAGAAAATATAAAATAGATAAAATTAAACTCTGATTACAGAATTGCTATAATTTGGGCCACAGAAATAGAAGATGTATCTGAAAACCCCGGGATTAACGTCATCCAATTAAAAAATAGTAAGATTACTACATCAGAAAGGTTTTTATATTACACAATAGATGTAAATAACATTATAAATACTAGTAAGGAACTCGATAATCAAATAACTAAAATAACAACATCTGTGCGAAATACCACCAAATATTATCAAAATGAGTTAAAAATAACATTTTTAGACTTATTTCAAATGAATGAAAACCTGCAAAACAGACTAAATATATTATTTACTAAACGATATAAACGTGGTTTAATTAACGGTCTAGGTAGCATAATAAAAAGTATAACCGGAAATTTAGATAATCAATTTAAAGAAAGATATGATCAAATAATTGAGGAAATTAATAAAAATCAAGATAAATTAATGCAGAACCAAGAACAAAACTTACAAATTATTAAAGAAATGAATGAACAATATAATAAACAGTTAGAGCTAATTAATAAAAATCAAGTTTATATTACTACTAGTTTAAAACATATTTTACATACCCTTTCTCGTGGTTTCGATGAAAATAAAATCTTATGGTTGATAAGTAAAGTTAATGATTATAAGATTCAAGTTCAACAATTGATGTATATACTGAACAATATAGAATCATCTTTAACGTTTTGCAATATACATCAATTACATTCCTCACAAATTTCAACGGATAATCTTCAAATAGTAACAGATAAAATTCGTGAAATCATAAACATTAAATTCAATCATTTCTGGAAATATGCATCTCTTATAACCACAAATTGCAAAATTAATGATAATAAAATTGTATTTTTGATGATTGTACCAATGTATGATGATGAACAATATATTACTAAACAGATAATTCCAATACCATTTATGTTTCAAGAAAAAATGTATATGTTAAATAACGGGAAAATAATATATATTGTAAAAGGCAATAAAAATTATATGTTACATAAATGTAACGAAATAAACAATGTTAACTATTGTAAAACTAATTATAAAATAATAGATACCTGCTACACTAATATAATAGAAGATAGTAACAATAAGAATTGTGATTATAATGAATTCAAAACCACAAAATGGATTGAACAAATACATCATTCAAACATAATCTATATTTATAATAAAATAAAAAATGTTCATTTGGACTGTACAAACATAAATAAAGAATTAAAATTTCGAATAAGTTATAAACAACAACTGTGTTATAGATAATGAAAAATTCAATAATGAAATTATGGCTAAAGAATATAATTTACAAATTAATACATTTTTAAATCCCGAAGAGAAAATATTCCCTCTGAATAATAGTCTAATTCAACATTTTCAAAAATATATTATTCCAAATATTACTTTAAAACAAGCAACACATGAACACATGAATAATCATTATAATCATGCTCAAAGTATATTAATAAGTATAATTATTGTAATCATATTAGTAATTAGTTCGTATAAAATATTAAAATGTTATAACAATAAGAAACTACAAAGGAACAATGATATAACAGATATAGATATGGTAGATTTGTAAATATAAAATAATATCTTCAAGGGGAGTAATTATGATTTATGACACAAAGAGCTATATTTCTTAGAAATCTCAAGATATTATTTTATATATCACCAGTAAACTGATGATATGTTAAATTGTCACGTATCATCTCAGATGTATAAATATCAAATATTAATCGAAATTCAGCATTCTCTTTCTTGTACTAAACTGTAAAACACGTGTAGTTTGATAAAATAAATATATCAAATAATTTACTTCGTTTATACTTTTTTCAAAACAATAAACGACGATAACGTAATTTATATATATATATATATATATATATATATATATATATATATATATATATTTATATATATATGTATATATATATATATATATATATATATATATATATATTTTTTTATATATATATATATATATATATATATATATATATATATATATATATATATATGTATATATATATATATATATATATATATATATATATATATATATATATATATATGTATATATATATATATATATATATATATATATATATATATATATATATACATATACATATACATATATATATATATATATATATATTTATATATATATATATATATATATATATATATTTATATATATATATATATATATATATATATATATGTATATATATATATACCAACTCAGCTACGCATCCACTGACCACAACCGTCACTTTTTCAACTGCTTCAAATGCCAAGTGTTAACAAATACGTTCGAAGACTTCACACTGTGATATTGACAACGAATAATTGTAACGTAGGCTACTAGGTACGGAAATCCGCACAGTACATGAAATACAAATACAGGTATTACTATTCAACGACGGTTGTGGTCAGTGTATGCGTAGATGAGTTGGTTAGAGCGATCGGCGCGAAACCGAGTCGAAGTCATAACTTCATACCGAGCAGTTGTTTTTACTAAGCGAAGTGTGCAGTTATAAACTGAAAATTTAATTTGTTTTAAACAAGTTCTTTATTGTTCTACATTGTTTTAAACAATAATTTCTTTTTTACTTTCAAAATTCCGTGTGAATTTTACGCAAAACTGGCCTCTACGCCAAGGCGCAATAATACCATACGTTCTAACAACCCTAGGAGGGAAATAGTCGACTCCCCATCCCCATCAACATCCCTGGAGAGTCCTCCGGGGACATTCGACTTTTCAAACCAGGAACCGTTCCCACATTTGGAACTCGACTCGAGTGGGGAAACAATTATAGGGATGGAGGAAGACGATCCCCCCAACCAACCCCAAGTTCCACTCCCTAACGGACAACGAGACTAACGAGGACACGGACACAGACGAAGAACTCGAACCAAAAAAATCGAAACCCCGCCCGCCCCCTCCCATAATCTTCCCTTCAATACCCAACAATGCAACAAAATTGACAAACTACATACAGACCTACGCAACAAAAGGGTATCATATCAAATACACTAACAACAACAGAAACATATATATCCACAACGAACAAGAACGACAAAACATCATCACGGACCTGAACGCGGACGTAGACAACCACTACTACACATACGCAAACAGAGAAACGAAAACACACGCATTTGTGCTCAGGGGCCTCGACAGTGCGCCGGAGACGGAAGAACTGCGTGTGGAGCTGACCACCCAAGGCATCGACATCCAAAAGGTCTTTAGAATGCGCAACACGAGGTGACCACTCTACCTTATTACAACAACAAACAATCACACAGTGAAATCACTCAACTCCAACTCTAAATTCATTTTTCACGTCAAGGTAGAGTGGGAACGCCATATTAACAAGAAGCAGATGATCCAGTGCCATCGCTGCCAGCAGTGGCTCCACGCCACCGCAAACTGCAGGCTTCCCCCACGTTGCCTGAAGTGCGCACAGGGCCACCTGACACAAACTTGCGTCAAGACCCCTGACACACCTGCCACATGCGCAAACTGCACTGGCTCTCATCCGGCCAATTATATTGAATGTCCGGTGTACAGTACAAAAATTAAAAATTTAGAAATAAACAAAACTCGGACTACTAGGACTACTAAAACATACGTTGACGCTCCCATCCCTTCCAAAAACTCCTGGAAACATTCCAACATCTACATACAACCCCCAAACCAAAACTTCCTTCACAACAAACAAGATTTCCCAGCGCTCCCAACCCCGAAACAAATTACGCACCGCCCCTCAAACAACACACAAAAACAACAACAACAACAACAACATCAAAAACAACAACAACAACCACAACAACAACATCATCAACAACATCAACAACAACAACACCGTCAACAACAACCACAACAACAACCCATGGACGACATAACAGAATTGTTCGCAGAGATGGCTAAACTAAACGCGACGATAAACATTTCAAACATGCTGACAGCCATAAAAGACCTCAACAAAGCACTAGCAAAAGCAAAATCAACTAACGAACACTTCACAATATTTTTATCATTCGCGCAAAATGTTCACACGTACAATATTTAAACACACAACAACACTAAACATCTGTTCATGGAACGCCAACGGAGTTATGGGTAAGATAGGTGAACTTACACACTTTCTACAAACTCACAACATACATATTTGCTTACTCAATGAAACTAAACTCAACAAAACACACAAATTTAAGATACACAATTACACAATCTACAGAGCTGATCGACCACACCAGGGTACGACCCCCGCGGGAGGCGTTGCAATTCTAGTCAAACACAATACACCACACACACTAACACCAAACCCTCAAACCACCCTGGAAACTCTCAACATAACACTCGAAGATAACACAATAATCTACGCTGCCTACAACAAGCCACTAAACAACATCACACGCGCAGACCTCTCAACACTACTACACAAAAACAAAACTCTAGTGATCGGTGACTTTAACGCGAGACACACGGACTGGGGTTGTCACAGAAACAACACTAACGGCCTCACACTCAGAACATACATAAACACACACGTCGCTATCATACTCAGCCCTAACACACCCACACACTACCCTGCAAATGGAAGTACACCTTCCATAATCGACATTATCATTTACAAAAACGTCCAAAACATCACTCACCCCATTTCACTTCCCGAGCGTAACTCAGATCATAATCCTGTCATATTTCACTTAATCAACCGCAACACTGAATACACCTCCAAAACCATCACATCATACAAACACACAAACTGGGCGCTCTTCCGAAAAACACTCGACACGATCATCCCCATAAACAATCAAATACACACAACACAAGCCATAGACACACAAATATAGCGATTTACAAACGCTATAAATGTTGCAAAACGAAAACACACGCAACAAGTCAAAATCAACCCGCACAAACTTATTCTTCCACCACATATAACACAATTAATTCAACAACGCAACCACACCAGAAGACTATGGCAGAGGACACACATACACACATACAAAACACAGTTAACTTCATTAAACACACAAATTAAACATCAAATAAAAACACACAAAAACACTACTTGGTCCCTTAAACTTGCCGCCCTCAACCCCAACGATAACTCCCTCTGGAAGCTAACTAAAACACTTAAAAAAGCGTACACCACAATACCAACACTCACACACAACAATAACACAGCCATCACAGACGAGCAAAAATCGGAAATGATAGCTAACACCTTTGAACAAATACACGTAACACACACCCCAAATACACCCACACAAAATAAAATCACACAAGACACACTACAATACCTAAGCACCCCGCACCACACTGACGCTAAAACGCTTGCCAGACTCCTTACCACCCCATCCGAACTAACCAAACTAATCAGAACCCTACCCAACCGAAAAACTCCTGGCCCAGACCTAATAGAAAACCTTATCCTTAAAAACCTGTCCAGGAAATCCGTTATCCAACTCCATTATATAATTAACGCCATAATAAAACTGCACCACTTCCCAGTTGCCTGGAAAACTGCTACAGTCCATTCAATCCTAAAACCGAGCAAAAATCCCCACCTACCCACGAGCTACCGCCCCATCAGCCTTTTAAATACCCTCTCAAAGCACGCCGAAAAAATCAACCTTTCCCGAGTCGACGATATCGACACAGGACTACATCTCACACCTGACCACCAGTTTTGCTTTCGAGCCAGACATTGCACGGTGCACCAGGTGTGCAGAATAGCAACCGATATCGCGACTCAATTCAACAAACATGAAGTCACGGTCATGACCCTACTGGACATAGAAAAAGCCTTCGATACGGTCTGGACAGTAGGCCAAACTCATATCCTTCCAATTCCCTCCCACATTAACCAAACTAATATTCTCATACCTCTCAAACCGATCCTTCTCAACCAAAATTAACTCCACACATTCAACCCTTAAACCCATAGTAGCAGGAATCCCACAAGACAGCGTCCTTGGCCCCAAACTCTTCAACCTTTACATCAGTGACATCCCCCCAGTGACAACAACACTACATGTAAACTCAAACACAAGCTACCCTATCAAAACTTACCCATATTTCTAGAGGGGTTTCATGAGCAGAACACATAACACTAACACGCACAACAACACTGTACTCCACTAACACACACGTACACTACACAACACAAAACAAAACATACTCTCATACACAAATCTGTTCATCCATCACCAGCAAACATGTAAATATTTTAAATTAGTTAAGTTAGTTTGTAAGTTTTAACAAAAATATTGTTTACAATTTATTAAATGGGTTTTTTGGCACCTCCTTTCCCACAAAATACAATCCTAACACGCAATGTACAACAAAAATTTATAACAAAAACAATCACACAATGTTCAAGCGCACAACGCAATAACACACATAGACAGATATACACTCCCATTGTGAGTAGGGGCTCTGACAAAACCAACCATGTTGTCCACACATTAGTATATAAGTATTACTGTAATTAAAATAAAAATAAATAAAGAAAGTTGAAAATGAATGGCGCGAAACCGATGGTCGCGGGTTCGAGTCCTGCCGTATCCGTTACTTTTTCAACTGCTAGCATGTACCTCAACGTGTATTTCGTTGAATAGTAATACCTGCATTTCTATTTCATGTACAGTGCGGGTTTCCGTACCTAGTAGTAGTTACAATTATTCGTTGTCAATATCACAGTGTGAAGTCTTCGAACGTATTTGTTAACACTTGGCATTTGAAGCAGTTGAAAAAGTGACGGTTGTGGTCAGTGGATGCGTAGCTGAGTTGGTTAGAGCGATCGGCGTGAAACCGATGGTCGCGGGTTCAAGTCCTGCCGTACCCGTTACTTTTTCAACTGCTTAAAAAATTATTCTAATATATATATATATTTATATATATATATATATATATATATATATATATATATATATATATATACATACATATATATATATATATATATATATATATATATATATATATATATATATATATATATATATATACATATATATATATATATATATATATATATATATATATATATATATATATATATATATATATATATATTGAGTTCTCGCACGTTATTTAGGTAATAACGTCGGAATCAATTGAAATCCTCTCCTAGGGTTCCCCTACCGAAGTTATGACTTCTCGCACGTTATTTAGGTAATAACGTCGGAATCAAATGCCTTAAAACAGGTGAAAAGTATTATGTACGGGGCAGAGGTGCGCAAGAGGTTATAGGCACGCTATAACGGAATTTTAACATAGATTAAACTAACGATAACAAGCAAATAAAGGGGCTTGAATACTGAACTGTGACGCTAAAAAAAAAAGGAATTATAGAGACTACAATTACAAAAGGGTGAAGGGATAAACAGAATTACGTTAAGTGCTATATTGCAAAATTTAAGAACCGGTGGATAACACTAGTACGGTTCTGACTATTTCAAAGAACTCAAGAATGGAGAGTTGAATAATTAAAACTGTATTACAGATGGAACACTGACAAAATTGATGGGCACGTGAGCCAAAAGAATTAACCCGGAACGACGTGGTAAGTTTGGTTCCGGCTGACCAAAAAAAAATCAATATACATGAGTAAGTAACCAAGTATACTTAACTCAGGTTGTTGCTTCTGTCGGAGACTCAGCAATGGAAAAATTGCACGTGGCGAAAAAACTAATATAGAACGAGACGACAACGGTAACACATCCGCCTTACTACCTGGTCAGCCGACAAGAGAGCGATATTCCGTATCATTTTGTTAAACGAAAAGGTATTCCCGCATTTACCGGATTAATTAATCCCGCTCGAGGTGCGCGCAATGCCGAGTGGCGAAAGACACCAAGCGTTTTGCGGTAAAACCGCTAGATGACACGATTACCTCGAAATTGTGCCAACTAGGCTCTTAAGATAGCGACAGCGTTACATTCTCGTCGCTCCCCCCGAAAAAAATTTGAGGGAAAGCACAGCTAAACGGAAAAATTTTTTCATCAGTGCTGAACGAGAAGTCTGCCATAAAATTAACGTGCATTCATGTCAGAAAGCTCATAACGAGTATCCGAGATGCGTTTGTTAATTTTTCATTTAATAAATGTAGGCGCTATTTTAACCGAATAGTACGCTCCAGCATCCGATAGGGTGGTAATGTGCTTCCACACCAGGTCTCCCAACGAGCGAGAGTTTTAAAATGAAAAGATTTTGAAACAAAATCTAAAGCGATATCGAATCTAGTAAGAAAGTCGACGCCTAAAATCAAGTCGATTGCAAGCGACGGAACATACAGGGTCTCGATATATTCGGTTTTCTCCTTAAACGGGACTTGTCTTATCCGTTGAATGGAATACGGATTATCATCAGCGGTAGTAATACGGTCGGTATTTGGAACGGAACTAAATGTGATCGGCAGGTTTCGAAGTTTCGGCAAAATCCGAGAAGCGACTAAGGTATTGGAAGATCCCGTGTCAACCAAAGCGGTAAAAGTATGTCCACCTATTGCAACGTTTAAATATGGTCGTGGATCATGTTCGCGGGATGCTATCGCATCGTCAACAGTATTCCCAGCCATAAAAGATGCGATATAAGCCAGCCAGGATTGAAATTCAACGCTATCCCGTTGAACCGGTTTAGGGCGAGAACGAAGACAGTAACAATTAGTTACTGTTCGCGGAATCCTTTTCCCTGACACTGATGAGCATTTACGGCAGATACGAACGGTATGATCCGGTATACCGCAACGGAAGCAATAGCGCGTTTTTGGACCTTGACAGCTGGAAGCCAAATGTCCAGATTTGCGACAGTTCCAACACGCCGCACTGACCGCGAATGAATCGTGCGATCGAGAAGGTGTGCGTCGCGATAGCTTGAGAGTAGAGTCAGCACGAACCAAGGGGGTTCCTTTCGCTAACTCTAAACGCTGGCAAATTCGGTTAAGCTCAGCAATGGAAGCTATGTCCAAGACAGCGACATGTTGCGCATAATATGCGGAAAGATTATAACGAATCGTGAAATGTTGTCTGTCCTCCGGAATTTTATTGGACAAGCGAAAGAACTTGAGCTGCATATCAGCGATGAAATCGGATGGATGTTCGGATACATTTTGTTTGCGGTGCAAGATCTCTTGCCATAAGCGATGATCGTAATCTATCGGGTGATATTGTTGCTTTAAATGATCAACAAGTTGATCCCAGTTATTAAAGTTAGCTTTATTGGCCCGTTACCACAAATGGGCGGCATCCGTGAACAGATCACTAGCGGAATTAAACAAATCTAACTTGGTGGCGTTGCGGGACTGACAAAGTTCATGTAAACGTTCGAGAAACTCTACCACCGAGGTATGGCCGTTAAACGTGAATTTCCATTCATGAATGGGTATCAATTTCGGAATAGAGAGATTACAGGGTGGCGAATGATTAGAAATGCAAGCGGAAGTCATCCGGTTCTTGCGGCATTTATTCTCCAACGCGTCGTCTAAAGCTTCAACATCTTTAATCAAGGACTCTACGTGACTTTGGAGTATGGCTTCGGTAAAGCGGAAACTGCGTCGTAGTAGATGCGCGATACGGTTTGTAAGCACGGTATAATCTGCGGTAGTATCGGTTCCGATGAAATCAGAAACTAAGGGGCTCAGTTGCGCAAGCTTCAATTCACAAAGAGCAAGTTCACCGGACTGATTAAGTTTAAGATCAGCCAAGAGAATGTCGGTAGGAAAAGTGTCAAGAAGTTGAATAGCTTGTCCATTCGTGAAATCAACCCGATTTTCTCCGCGGATTTTTAATTCATATAACATAAATTGAGACATGATCGGTATCTAATTAAA
The DNA here is from genome assembly GCA_944738965.1 of Nebria brevicollis. Taxonomy (NCBI): domain Eukaryota; kingdom Metazoa; phylum Arthropoda; class Insecta; order Coleoptera; family Carabidae; genus Nebria; species Nebria brevicollis. The sequence goes on from CALYJB010000083.1 coordinate 47,466, forward strand.
CGGCGCGCCAGAAGCTCCACGATAAGAAAGCTCAGCGGTACGGTAACGGAATAAAATGAGATAAAAGCGGGACTAAAACGAGATAAGCTCAACGGCACAGTAGCTCAACGAGACAGCGATATAGGCGGAATATGTTCAGCGGTACGGTAGTTCAAGAAAATAAAAGCGATATAAACGGTATAAGACGAGATAAGCTCAAAAATAGCTAAATTTTAAAATACAATAATCGTATATTACTTGTAAATATACAGCGTTTAGATATTTCTACATTTCTATGGTCAATAGTCAAGTCTATTGTGTGTTAGTGAGTGTTGTGTATTAGTGTATGTATTCATTTATTAAAACTAGCTACACATATACTAATCAGTAATATATAACTTTTCAATACACAGATATTGTGATATATATATATATATATATATATATATATATATATATATATATATATATATATATATATATATATATATATATATATATATATATATATATATATATATATATATATATATATATATATATATATATATATATATATATATATATATATATATATATATATATATATATATATATATATATATATATATATATATATATATATATATATATATATATATATATATATATATATATATATATATATATATATATATATATATATATATATATATATATATATATATATATATATATATATATATATATATATATATATATATATATATATATATATATATATATATATATATATATATATATATATATATATATATATATATATAAGTTAGGTCAACGTTACTTCTATGTAACCGACATAGCAGTATTCCAAACATGATACTCTCATGTTAAAACACTTGTAGAGACCATGTTTAACGATAAGAAAATACTATGTAATCATTCTGATTTAACAAATAGAAATATTATACTTTTAGTTAGTAGTAGAGATTTAACCTCTGTAATAGTCAGAACTATTTGAATGTACTTAAGAACAATAAAATATTTTTTTATTACAATTATAAATGGAAATTGTATAACTGGCGCAGTCGGTAGGATTCTCAAACGAAATACATAGTGAAAAAAATTAAAAGTTTTAAAAACAAACTTTTATCGTTCGACAACGTAAAGCATTGTGTTATTTTTGTTTCGTGTCTACGATTAATTGAGAATCGAACAAGAACTATATATATATATATATATATATATATATATATATATATATATATATATATATATATATATATATATATATATATATATATTCGTAAAATATTCACATCCCTAGGAAGTAGATCCCTGAACTAAAACATGGTTTTGCTTTACTTAACTAGTTATTTAAATACCAGAATAAGAAGAGATTTGAGAATTGACTACATATAATGAAAATACCAAAATACCACATGCGTAACAGAAATAATGAAATCGAGAGTGGTATTTGTCATGTAATAAAATTGCCGGCAATTCATTTGGTGCTCCTGAAAATTAACAGAAAAGCAGTTAACTATTGTGAGCCAATTTGTATGCAGTTCGCAATATATTATTGTCAAAAACATCTGTTCTCGGAATTAATTTATCTGTAGTGGCGCAAAAGAATAATAAATACGACCGTTTCATGAATATCATTTTGATGTTAATATCAAGAAATTTGCAAAAGTCTGATTAAATGATTTGGTTTACTACATGGGTAAATATTTAACACAAATATCATAAAAAACATAACAAGATATGATTTGCAAATTATTTTCAGCAAACGAAATTCTGTGAAATTTTAGCTAAATCATTTAAACAATAATTATATTTAAGAAAGTCTGCTTTAGCAAACAGTTATAGTCCTATGCAAAAAAGACCATCTAATAAGTAAGCAACATTAAAAAAAAAAGGATAAATGTAATATTAGCGAAATGTTTCTCTTTCAAATTAAATAAAAACATTCTCTCGTCAAGTTCTTTAGAAACGTGGCAAGAGATATTGAATTTCTAGCAAGCATTTAACGCCTAAACAAAGAAAGTAGAACGTGTGCTTTCATATAATATAACTCTCGGCGCACACTTATATATGTACACAATGTTACCCCCTTCTCTCATTTTTGGATTCATTCTTCTCGGATATCTCTAAGCCCTTGCTGTTAAAACAAATAACTGCAAGGTCTGCGATGATTCATGAGTGTAGAGCAAGAGGTAAATGATAGTCAATAAAAAAAAACGAAGTAATAATTGCTTTGGTAGAATAAATGTAACATAATGCTACAAATTGCAATTATTATTTTATCAGTTGAAATACTCGTAGAGCTTCGTTTTTAATATTTTATACATGCAGGCCTAACATCATTCATGATTTCATCAAATGTCAGTTCAGAACTTTCTTCATACGATTGTTTCTCTAATATATTTATTCATATAATTCGTAAATAACCGTGCGTCCTTACGCAGTTTCTAAACTGCCTATATATAGATAAAAAGCTGACGTGCCTGTCACTGAACTTTCTTATACGCATTTTAATTAGTTCGTTAGAATTAAAAAATTTTAGAAAATTTTAAAGGTTTTATAAATTCTAACGATCTATCCAAAATGCATATACGAAATTATATTATCGTATACGAACGTCTATTAACACAGTTATGCACTGATACCTTTAATTATTTTTAAGGAAATTTGAAATTTTGATAAACATAACAAAAATATCGTCCGCTAAATATATCCGCAATTGTATACAAATGAAACAACCATCAACAATACACGAAACATTCAATATAATATCATATTTCTTATAGAGATAAAACGAAAACTAACAAACATGTACGATTTTAATAAGTCGTGTAATAGCGTATGGCATCTTTATAGTAGGCCCTTTTAGTGCGGTGGTAGCACTACTATATTATGTTGCTGCTTTACGTTATACGTCAGTGTATACTTGTCTATGGATCAGCGCCAGATATGCCGTGGCGAGTAGTTTAACTACTGCCGGACGACAATTATATAGACACAACCTCCGCTAGTAGATGTGAGAAGTATTGAATGTTAAATTGAAAATAACTTAAATTTTGTTGTAACTGGTACCTTTTCTGAAAATACTTTTCAAATATTATTAAATATTAAAAAACACTTTTTTTTTGTAACCAGTACTTCTTTTGGAACATATTTTCAAATAAAATTTATGCAAAATAATAATAATATCTTTTATTTTCATTTTATAAATTTTGTTGTTCAAACTACCATTTTCGAGATTTAGCAGAGAATGCAAAAAATGATTAGAGTAAACATGCACTTCCTGTTGGAATATTCTTTTCAAAAATATGAGGTTTTCCTGCCAGGCATATACAAATCTTAAGTTTGAAGTATCATAAGTGTATCTTTTACAGACTCACACACTCACACAGACGTCATCTCAAAAATAATCATACTCAATTCAGGAAAGGTCAAAAGATATGTTTCCGTTAAAATCTCGATATCGAAATTTTTCATGATTACAATACTCACACACAGTAAAAAGTAAATAATTTGTTATATTTACCAATATATTTCGGGACATTGGTTGCTCTTTATTCTGTCATTTAACTAACAGGCCACAGCATAAATCCTTACAGAAAATAATATAAATAATATATTTAAAGGGATTAGGATATTTCTTAATTTTATTTAAATTAACTATATACAAAACACGTCATTTTGTAAATTTAGACGTGGATTTAAATTTTATCAAAAAGTATACTGTGGTAATGGATATAATATTCTACCGGCTGTTATATCAAAATTAGATAAAACATCTACAGTGTCATGCACCGAACTTTCTTATCCGCATTTGTGTTAAACCATATCGTAGTTTCATTATTTTTCTAATTTATAATATTTGTTCTAACCTTTAGATCACTTTTAGACTAAATATATTTCATAGAATAAATATTAAATGTCAAGCTTCAAATAATTTAAGTCTATTTTGTTAAACAATTAACAGGCGCAGATGATACGATTTATGTAACAATATATATAATAAGCAGAAATTTCTTTTGAAACCAGTACTCCTTTTGGAAAAAAGAGTCAAACAAAAGTTGTGCTTAATATAAATATATTTAATTTTTGTTCATGTAAATTTTCTGTAACTGTAACCATTTTTGAGTAATTGCAGAAACTGCAAAAAATGACTAGAGTAAACATGCACTTCCGGTCGGAATGTTGTTTTCAAAAATAAAAAGTTTTCTTGCCAGGCACATACAAATCTTAAGTTTAAAATTTCATAATTTTCCCTTTAGCCGTTTGGGCTGTAGAGCGCTCACACACACACACACACACACACACAGACGGACGTCATTTCAAATTCAGGGAAGGTCAAAACATATATTTCCGTTAAAAACTCGAGATCAAAATTTTTAATGATTACAAGACTTTCTTATACAGCGTATAAGAAGGCAAAAATATATTTTATTGACATAAAAGAAAGATTTATTTTAGAAAATGTTGTGTGCATTTGTTAAGCAATCATAACTGCGTCTCTATTCAAGAGATTTATTTAACCATGGTTTTGTTTTAGGTAAGCTTAAAGCATAAAGGAAAATCTGCTGCGGGTACAGCTCTATATATTAATATTAAAAGTAATATTACGCTCAATATATAAAGATTTTATAGCGTAAGTATAAAATGAAATTCCATGCTATACAATGTACAGAGAAGTCCTACTAAATTAAAAATGAATTTGCAATGTGCAGCTTACTTAAGATATTTTCTCGCAATATCTGAAATAACCCCGAATCAAATACCAATACTACAAAAAGAGTAACAGTGAGAATGAAAATTTAACAATAAATGTAAAATAAATTTCCAATTTCATTTATTTAAATAGCAAAATTTACACAAAAATGGGGAATTTTGTAGAGGTCTTCTATCCACTGCGCCACGCCACCGCTCAGTTAAGTATTAATATGTTTTCTACAAAACTAGATGTGAAAACTTTGAACGCGATTTTCTCGAATTTTCTTGAGAAGTGTACAAAACGGCAAAATTGGTATTATTTTTATCGCGTCACCTACCATCTGGCAAAATTTCAGCCGAATCGGAAGCCACGTAGTGTGGGTACACTACGTGGCTTCCCCTTTTAGTGTGTCTCAGTATAAGAAATATTTTGGAATGGGATGTCTATCGTAGGGAAAAGCTGCGTTTACAGTGAAAGATCTAGTAATACAGCACTATGAATATTTGGAAATGGTAGAGAAAATGGTTTTAGAACCAGAATAGTAGCTTTCTATTTGGAATCTGGACTCATCGTGACTAACTGATGCTTTAATTATATTGCATCACATATATGCAAGTACGAGAATGTAGCTTTAAATCAGGGAAGTGTGACTGATTCGATTATATGTGACGAGCGTGTGCGAAGTATGATTGTAAATATAGGAGTGAAACACTGAGTTAATCATAGTACGTATGATCATTATTTACTTGATTGTTCTATATATATGTATTATTAGTTGATACTTACCGTTTCGCCGTGTAATACACCCAAGTAGCTATTTGGAAGTCGATGAATCTTACCCTCCATTTGAATATTGTAAGATTGTCTGGCCACTTCACAAATTTGTCGTAAACTTCATCATTTTCAGCACACGCAGGTTCATTTTCATTGTTTGTAGGTAGCAACAGTTGAAACATTTCAGGTGGAAATTCATCTATATTTTTCATTTTAAATTTGCGCATATTCGTTATTAGTGGATCAAAAGAAGCTAATAATCTATAAAATACATCTGTTATGTAGTTAATGCGAGAGTTTTTTCGAGAAAAACTTTCACGAAAACGTTTTAGGTCTTTGTTTCGCGTTTCTTGAGCGTCTTCTGATAAAAGGCCAATTGGCAACATTGCGCTAATAATAATAGAATGACCATAAGTACTAAATGAATAGTTGTTGGCATAGGATACAACTACATCACATAGAGATCCGCAGCTTCTAAAGACTATACTTTAAATTTGTTTACATCAATTGCAAATCCACTTGATATAGTTTGCAATGTAATTTTACACATACTTATTAATTTTTCGTCTATCTGGAGTATTCTCGCTGCCCTTGGTACGTTTCGAAAAATAGCCGAGCCGTGTTTCCATCATTCAAAGTTCCCATTCCTTGTTTAGGAACATCGATGATCAAGCCAGTCTCTTCTTTAAATTCTTTTTGTATTTGCAGCTTGCGATCGGCTGCATTTTTCTTGGCGCATGCCACTTTTTCTCATCTGATTTGTATGCTAAATGCAGAAACCAATCCATAAAGCGTATCCACGCACTCAAATGACGCAATGCCGAACTGAAGATATTTTTCGTTTATATCCCGTTCAACAACTGTATTAAGATCCTTGAAACCTTTCGATGTCGCACTGCAAATATAGCAATGCTGCGCAGATTTCGTTTCTGTGATGGCATTTCTCAATTTACCATCAATCATTGTGAATGCCAATTCGTACTTAACTGAAATTTTTTTACCGTCAACCGTTATTGTTGATGGGTGTAGAGATGCTATTTGTGCCTCAATATAATTTCGTTTCTTGCAGCTAGACTCGACAGTTTCTTTAAGATATTTTAGGCTAATTGGCCTACATAAACTCGAAGAAGAAGGTGTAACATTTTTCCATACAATGAAATCACTGTTTGTTATATCGTCTTTCCTTATAAGTTGCAATGGAATTATGGAAGTAAACAAAACATGGCCAGCTGTGCTATCTGCGTTGCTAAACTTTTGTTTGTATTCTTCTGTCGTAGTGCCGTCACACCCCCATTTTAATTGTAATGTTAACGTATTAATATTCTTCGGAAGTGAACGTATTTTTTCTTGTACGTTTTCTAACAGTCTAAAAGCTTTATGGTCATTTAGTGCTTGAAAACCTACTTCAGCGCTTGTTTCTGTGATCTTAATCAACTCTTTCGAAGGATAGCATCGTGATTTTGCGGTAATAACTTTGTGGTATGAAGGTAATATTGAAGCATTGCAGTGTTTATTAACTAATTCCCGTGTCATCATATACGTGTCTTTTGACATTTTCCTGGAAATTATCAGATTTAGAGCCTCATCGGACGATATTTCCGCCATCGTCTGTTGTGATGACCCTTTGTATGCTGAATCATACTCCAAAGCACGCGCTGGTCCGTTTTCCAAAATGTCCTTTAGGACGTTTGCAGCTGTGAAGGACCTGGCAGGCGCGGAGAGTTATTTCCGTGGCATACACAAGCTTCATAGTAGTGTTCTCAGAACGCAATTCTTCGGTCATCCTTCTTTTCGTACGATCACTTGCGTCATTAAATTCTGCGGAAGGTCGCCCGCTTTTACTGGAATCCACTGTCAAATCCTCATCGATACACGTAATTGCGCAGGCATTCTGAATAAAGGAAGCCCCAAAATTTTATATACACAATTGTTTCAAACACTTTCTTTAATACGGCTAATTTTTCTTGGAGAATAATGGTTTGATATTTTAATGCTATGCTCCTACAAGATTTTATAATCTCAAATATGTCCATTATAGTACACTCCAAGTAATTATTTTCAGAATCTAGATATTAAACAACATATTATTATTAATTTTATCGTAAGAAAGTGTTGTATTACTTAAATGTTCCGAATATAGAAATATTTATATTTCTTACAGTAAGGATTATTATATATTCTTAGTAATAATGCATTTTCAAAAACCGCTATAAATATAAAAATAGGGTAATAATGCCAAAATATTAAGTCAGGTAGACTAGCCCCATAATTCTAAAAATTAAGATAAGGATGCCTGACTAAGCGTGTCTGAGTCATTCCGTAGCGTTCCGTATCAGGCAAACCTGCGCCTACCTGCACTTGTTCTTTTCAGGATTTGTTTGAAACACCTTAAACTACATAATGAACTAAATAAGAGCCTGGGAGCTAGTGGGAGTTTTACTATATTTGTACATTAAAAAAGGTGCTTTGAAAAAATAAAAATTTTAACCGTCCGTTCGGCACCCTATTTCAAGTACGCTATACATGAATTTCATGACTTAAAAACAGAAAAATAATATGCTTACCTTCAGAAATCACCTCCATTTTTTAGAACTTAAATACAACACTCACAAAAAAAGTGAGACGGATTTCAACACGAGCGATATTTGTCTATATTAGATAAGCGGTGCGCTATGCTTGGCGCGGAGGCAACTATGAAGTGACATACCGCATGTAGTAATTCAATTTTAAGTCCTTTTTTTTGCTGATTATAATAGACCAAAGCCCCCTCTACAGGATTCCGTGAAAATTTACCATTAAATGAAAAGTTGATTTTTCGATTTTTGGCCAGGGATTTTGCTGTTTGAACCACTGTGTGCCGATACGACTTGGTACCCAAGCAATAGTTAAGTTTAATTTTTTTTGGCTCCAAATCATATATGGTTGGCAGGTAAGCACGAGCAAATACAATTAAAACGTAGTTGGTACAGAGGTGATGTCGACGGATAGATATTGGTACAGGTTACTACGCTGCTTGGTGCGAAAGCAACCAATCGTATTTCTGCATGGTGCACTGAAGCAAGTTTGTTTTTAATTGGCACTGTTTAGCGACAAAATAAACAAATCCTGCAAAAGTCTCGAGTTATATGGCTTAGAATATGATGAATTTGAAGCCAGCGTTACACCTTTTTTAATTGACTCAAATCAATATGTGAGTCCCAATAGATGCAAAACAACCGATGAACATAACAAAATTGAGACAACTTATGGGATATTTTACTTATTTACCTTTCAAAATACTACATTTTTCACGAGTTAATATAAAAAACATTTATATCAGCTTTCATTTTTTAAACTTACCAACTTACTGAAAATGGAGTTCAGGGCACTCCGAGAAATTAAGTTTATGGATAAGACAGAACACCCAATTCACAGCAAATCGATGGATTTTATTTAAAATAAAAAGATAGGCGCACACAATTCAACTCTGTGGTCTCATTTCGGAGATATAACGGTGATAGTATGGGCAAAACTTTTACGGATCTTTAAGACAAATAAGACATTCTTTCCAGACTTGAATACTGTGCATATTCAGAATGATGTACCAACAAAACAGTGTAAAAAAAATCAATTTTATTTTTACTTTCTTATACGCAGTATAAGTAAGTCTTGTAATCATGAAAAATTTCGATCTCTAGATTTTAACGGATATATACGTTTTGACCTTCTCTGAATCGATTACAACTATTTTGGGAATGACGTCCGTCTGTGTGTGTGTGTGTGTGTGTGTATGTGAACGCTCTACAGCCCAAACGGCTAAAGGGAAAATTATGAAATTTTAAACTTAAGATTTGTATATGCCTGGCAAGAAAATCTTCTATTTTTGAAAACAATATACTGACCGGAAGTGCATGTTTACTCTAGTCCTTTTCTGCAGCTTCTGCAATTACTCAAAAACGGTTGCAGTTACAGAGAAATTGTTACAGCAAAAATTATATATGTCAACATTTTGTACAACTTTTATTTAAAACTTTTTTTCTTTAACGGTTCCGGAAACAACAACAATTAATTTTACATAAATCGTATCATCTGCGCCTGTCAATTGTTTATCAAAAAAAAACCAAACAAACTTTGACATTTTATATTTATTCAAAGAAACATATTTAGCGTAAAAGTGTTCCAAAGTTCAGAACAAATATTATAAATTAGAAAAATAATGAAACTACGATGTGGTTAAACCCATATGCATATGAGTAAGAGTTTCCCAAGTGTGCTACTGATTTACACAAGGTCCTCGGATTTTGTTCAAAATTCATATTTTGGTAGATCTAATGAATAAAAATTAGGTTCTGAAAATATTTTGGAAAAAAAATATTTAATTTTTGAGTTATAAGCTATTGAATATTTTTGAGTTAATCAATTTAATAATTAATATCTCAGATACTAGTAGATAGAAATGTATGAAATTTTGATAAAATGTAGCTAATAGATAGACCTATCTAAATATATTTAAAAAAATTAATTTACATTTAATTTATATATGAAAAATTAAGTTTTTAATAAACAAATAAATTTTTTTTCATGTTCTCCATGTGATACATGAATATTAATTTATCCACAAGATTGTAAAAATCTTCATCTTCAAAATGGAAAAATAAAATTTACGAGGCCGGAATTAGTAACTGAGTTATAGTAACTTTCGCGAGTCACTAACGTCTAGGCGCAAGAAAACTACCGCGCGCGCTGTATATGTTATTCAAGTGTGTATCTATTAGATACATTTTATCAAAATTTCATAAATTTCTATCTACTAGTATCTGAGATATTAATTATTAAATTGATTAACTCAAAAATATTCAATAGCTTATAACTCAAAAATTAAATATTTTTTTTCCAAAAAATTTTCAGAACCTAATTTTTATTCATTAGATCTACCAAAATATGAATTTTGAACAAAATCCGAGGACCTTGTGTAAATCAGTAGCACACTTGGGAAACTCTTACTCATATAAGAAAGTTCGGTGCATGACACTGCAGATATTTATTTAGGCTTTGTAAAAGGTATATGCTTATGGAGGGGTAGTTTTAGTGCTAAAAAAATTGCTTGTTTGGTTTACAGAAAAAGCTCTAAAATCTCAGATGTACTGGGAAAACAAAATTGCATGGAAGCGATCAACGGCATGTAACCGGAAAATTTAACACCTTTTTCTCCTAGTGTAGCTACACAACGAACGACTTTCATGGCCTCAGGACAAACTGATTATGTTATTTCATTGCGTCGCATACTATAAGAAAGCCGGTTGGAGCTAATAATGATTTAAAACATCTGCAGTTTCATGCACCGAACTTTCTTATACGCATTTGGGTTAAACCATATCGTAGTTTCATTATTTATTTAATTTATAATATTTGTTCTAATCTTAAGATTGCTTTTACACTAAATATATTTCTTTGAATAAATATTAAATGTCAAACTTCAAATTATGAAAGGCTATTTTGTTAAACAAGTGACAGGCGCTGATGATACGATTTATGTAAAAATATATATTATAAGCAGAAATTTATTTTGAAACCAGTAGTCCTTTTGGAAAGTTTTTGTTCATACAATTTTTCTGTAACCGTAACCATTTTTGAGTTATTGCAGAAACTGCAAAAAATGACTAGAGTAAAAAGGCACTTCCGCTTGGAATATTACACCCCAGGCGTATGCAAAGCTTAAGTTTAAAGTTTCATATTTTAGCTTCAACCGTAGAGAACATACACATACACACAAACACACACACACGCACACACAAACACAGACGGACGTCATTCCAAAAATAGTCGGAATAGATTCAAGTAAGGTCAAAACGTATATTTCCGTTAAAATCTCGAGTTCGAAATTTTTGATGATTTCAATACTTGCTTTTACTGCGTATAAGAAAGTAAAAAGAGTAAAATTAACTATTCCAGTTTGGTTGATAATGAAATAAAATCACCGTAGAAAATACAGACGAAACCCTATCGGCTGGAGAATCTTTCGTAGAACATTGAAATGCATTTAAAAATTATGTATTTATTTATTCTTGCAGTGCCTTATTTTTATACAATTGTATATAAAATGTATTGTGATAAAAGTTTTTTTTAGATAATGCTAAATGTTTTTCCTCTTTTACTGTTTCACTATGTATATGTGATGTGTGATCCATGTATATTTGCATGAATATGTACGATTTATTACTTTTAAAGAAATAAATATGATATATCGAACTGTCGCACTTATTTAAAAACGGATATTTAGCTAAAATCTTGAAAAAACCTAATCACAAGGCATGTTTTCATGTTAATTAATTTTTTCACATCTCTATAGGGTCCCAAAATTCAAATCAAGCGATTTAAAAAGGAGTGCCTCTTTCTTCAACGTTCATCAAATTCAGAGATATAACTCGATATTTTTGCAGGATTTGTTCATATAGGCAATGCAACTGTAATTATTTTTGGTTAAAACACGTATCTTGGCCAAATGTAAGCATTGCAAATGTTATGCTGAAACATCATAATAACATTACCTTCCGTAAAGTTACTAGGTCAACCTACCGCAATGTATAAATAACAATATATCGCATATTGTTATGTCAGCAGTTTGACCGGCTATATAAGAACTCTATGTGGACAACGATAGGCAGTTGTTCCACCGCATTGTATCATGGACATTTAATATAAACCAACTACGCTATATCGACACCGTGGTAGTCTAGTGACCACCCCTTTCTCATCCTTACCCTAAACGTCTATTTGGCAAGAACCCGAGGATATAAGAGGAGAAGTGACCACCCCAGTCACCCTCTTACATTGGTGGCAGCGGTTTACGGATTTTTGTGCCGAATAAAGATCAGCCAGTTATCTGGGCTGATCGCGACTGGGTAAGAAACAACAAACAGAATGGGAGGTCCAAGAATGACATACGGCAATGTAGCTAACACAGTGGAGCAACTCACAGGGAAAGATACGAGCCAATATTTCGAGAAACTTGAATTCCGAGCAAAGTTAGAAGGTTGGTCAGAACAGCAAACCGTAGCAATATTACTATTACGCATAGAAGGAGAAGCGTATGATTTCGTATCACAACGGCCGGACCTACAAAAAGAAAACGTGAGATACAAAGATATAAAAAAGGCAGTATTAAGGAGATTTGAACCACCAAGATTACCGGGTCAAATCTACCGGCTAATAGTACAATGTACACAGGCGGGAGACGAAACAGTACGAGAATTTGCTGACAAGTTACGGAAGTACAAGGAAGAGCTGAGAAAGGACTTGAAGTCTCAAATAATGGAACCAAACAGCAATGCACCAGAAATAGTATCTTCAAATTTAGTATTGACACAATTTAAATCAGGATTGCTCCCACACATCAGAATATACACCAGAACAATAATGGAAGTAACGGCAAGTTTGACATTCGAAGGTGCCGTGGAAATTGCAGAAAGAGAGGAGCGAACACAAATGGCAGAAGCGACGGAATCCATAGAAATCAATGCCGTGAGAAGAACTAAATCTCCAGCCATGAATATACAAACATCAAGATACCGAAATCAGGGCAGAAGAGAAATACAATGTTCGAAATGCAAAAGGAGGGGCCACATACAGAAAAATTGTAGGTACAATCAGAACTGTTTTCGCTGCGGTAAATCAGGACACATAGCAGTAGGGTGTCAAGCAAGGGTTTTGAATACAGGCAGAAATCAGTACCATAAGCAAAGTAATACATATTACAGGAGTCAAGGAAACAGATGTAATTTAAAACACCTAAAGCCTTTCGTCCGGGTGCCAACGCGAGGGGTCAACAGATTCACATACGGGAGGAGAATAATAGTACCAAATATAAACGGAAGACAACCAAAAGACATAGCTAATCTCGTCATACTAAAAGTAAACAACAGACCATTAAGGCTATTAATAGACACAGGATCAGCTATCTCACTAGTAAAAGAAGCATACGTAGAAAAACACCGAATAAGAAGACAATGTATTGGCACATTAACGTCAATATCGGGGGGAGAGCTATCCTACAAAGGAACATCGAGGGTACAATTTAAGAAAAACAATAATGATTTTCCATTCGACTGCGTAATCTGTCCAAACGAACTGGCATTGGAAGCAGATGGACTACTTGGCCGAGATTTTTTGGAACAATACAAAGCTAAAATAAATTACCAAACAAATTGCATCACGCTTGGAAATACGTTTATAAAAATTTTCGCTGAGCACAGCATAGCGAACATAAACACGGACGTGAAATGTAACATCAGCAAGGTTACCACAGAAATAGCAACGCAGACAGAATATAAAAACAATGTTGATACAGGTCAAGAAAGGTACAAGGAATTAACAGTATCAGCAGAAAATAAGGTCAGGGTAAAAGAAGAAATAAAAATTCCGCCAAGAAGTGAATATGTATGCCACGCTACCCAAAAACTTTGCAAGCCAGGTAAAGAATTATTAATCGAACCAGAAGAAACAAACATATACGGCCTCATGGCTGCCAGGGTACTAACCAAGAGCGAAAAAGTGATACCTATCCGATTGATAAACATAGCGAACACCACAGTCACAATTCCGAAGAGAACCGTAATTGGAAGGGCAGAAGTATTCGAGGGTCAGACAGAAAATAAGCAAAATCTAACAGAATTTATAGACAGGAGACTAAGAGAAATAAAAATTAAGGAAGTAGAATGTTTAGCTAATTTAATCAAAATAATCAACGAATATAGCCAGGGAAGAGTTTCAAGAAGACAAGATGAAATACAAGTTAAGAGAATGGAGCTGCAACGTATCAAGGAACGTATAATGAAGATTGCACGCCAGGAAAATAGAAATACGGAAAGACGAGAAGTACCAGAGAAAACAAGGAGCCAATGTGATATAATCCACAATATATGTAATTGTAATTGGGCAAAACCAACGAAGGATGAGGAGGATAATAACATGGGAATACAATGGGATAGCATGCAGCAAAGTGAACCACACAAACTGGAAGACCACTTCGATTTAGAACATCTCGATGAAAATACAAAAAAGCAAATGATAAGCATACTAGAGGAGTACAAGGATATTTTTCTACTAAAAGGTGCAAAACTGGGGTGTACGCATAAAGTAAAACATAAAATAATAACGGAAGAAGTACCACCAATCGCGAAAACTGCATATAGGGTCCCATTCAGTCAAAAAGAACTATTGCAGAAGGAATTAGCAAAAATGTTAGAAGAAGGGGTAATCGAGCCATCGGATTCTCCATGGTCCTCACCAGTAGTAATCGTACCAAAAAAATCGGAAAAGGGAGAAAACAAGATAAGGGTTTGCATAGACTTCAGAGGCCTGAATGAAGTAACAAAAAAGGATCACTTCCCAGTAGCAAACATGCAGGAAACGCTCGACCAACTGGGAAACGCGAATTTATTTACGACGCTGGACTTAGCGTCAGGTTACTGGCAAGTAGAATTAGAAGAAAACGACAAGGAAAAAACGGCATTCACCACCGGAGGTCAACACTACCAATTTACGAAAATGGCGTTTGGACTAGCAAACGCACCAAGCACATTCCAAAGATTAATGAATAGTGTACTGGCAGGATTAACCGGAGAAAGATGTTTAGTATACCTGGATGATGTGATTATATTTAACGGAGAAGGCACAGCAGATCACATTGCTAGATTGACTAAAGTTTTCGACCGTCTGCGAAAAGCAAATCTAAAATTACAACCCAATAAATGTAAATTCTTAAAAAGTGAAACGAAGTACCTAGGACATGTGATAAGTCAACACGGAATTAAGCCGGAACCAGAAAAAATTTCTACAATCAGAAACTATCCAATACCAAAATCTGTGAAGGAAATAAGGGCATTCCTAGGACTAGTAGGTTTCTACCCGAGATTCATAACAAGATTTGCTAAAACTGCAGTCCCATTAACTCAATTAACAAAGAAGGATGAAGAATTTACATGGACCAAAGATTGCCAGGAAGCGTTTGAAACATTACGAGAAGCATTATGCACAGAATCGCTATTAGCGCACCCAGACTTTAATAAAGAATTCATATTGTCAACAGACGCAAGTGGATTAGCAGCTAGTGCAATTCTCAGTCAGAAGCAGAACGGATACGAAAGACCAATTGCATTTGCAAGCAGGCAATTGAATAAGGCGGAAACAAACTACGACACATCAGAAAGAGAGTGTCTAGCTATAATTTGGGGTGTGAAACACTATCGCTGCTATCTGTACGGACGAAAATTTACCATCATAACCGATCATAAACCACTGAAGTGGTTAATGTCACTAAAAGATCCGAACTCTCGTCTGATGAGATGGTCTCTACTTCTGAGTGAATTCGAATACGAAGTATTGCACAAGCCTGGAAAGAAACATATAAATGCAGATGTGCTGTCACGAATACCAATTAATTCAGTGTCAAACACAGATAATATATATTTACCAATCTGGGACAGAGATAAAATTAAGAAGCTGCAAGGAAATGACGAAGAGATCAGGAAACTCACATCAAAAGAAGGTTTCTTCCAGGACGAAGAAGGATTAAAATTTAAAGAAAAAACAGGAGAAGAGAGAAATCACAAGTTAGTCATACCCAAAGAGATGTCGTTCCAAGTGATACACGACTATCACAATCTACCGTATGCAGGCCATCAGGCACACGAGAAAACACTAAAAAGAATTAAAGACAAATTTTGGTGGAAGAATATGAACACAGAGATAAAAGAATATTGTGATAAATGCCACTCATGCAATGAGAGAAAGACACCATCAAACTTAAAACCAGCTCCACTGCAAGTATTCCAAGAAATAACTGCACCATTTCAAAGGACGTCAATGGATATTGTAGGTCCATTAGTCAC
This sequence comes from Nebria brevicollis, assembly GCA_944738965.1. Taxonomy (NCBI): domain Eukaryota; kingdom Metazoa; phylum Arthropoda; class Insecta; order Coleoptera; family Carabidae; genus Nebria; species Nebria brevicollis. Next base: position 63,792 of record CALYJB010000083.1, read on the forward strand.
ATCCAGAAAAGGGAACAAATACATCTTGACATTCCAAGACCATTTTTCCAAGTATCCAGAAGCATTTGCGATTCCAGACCAAACAGCAGAAACGATAGCAAGGATATTTGCGCAAGAAATTATTGCCAGACACGGAGCACCAAGGCAGCTTTTAACGGATCAAGGAAAAAATTTTATCTCAAATACTATGAAAGAAGTGTGCAAATTATTCAACGTTGAGAAACTGCAAACAACAGCATACCGCCCTCAAACAAATGGCGTGATCGAAAGAAGCCATAGAGTATTTAAAGATATGTTGTCTCATTTCATAAGCCGAGACCAAACCGATTGGGATGAATGGTTACCATATGTTCTCATGGCATATAGATCAGCCGTACACAAATCGACAGGGGAGACACCATTTTTTGTTATGCATGGCAGAGATATGGAGATGCCCTACGATGACATATCACGGCCAAGAACGTTAAGATACGATTATGATGACAACTATGCGGCCGAATTAAGAGAAAGAATGCGAATTGTGTTCGAACGAGTAAAATCACAGTTGAAAGAAACAACTGAACAGCGAAACAAGCAGTTTAATAAAAAAGCCGAGCAGACAGATTTTGAAATAGGAGACCGAGTATATTTTCATGATCCGACCAAAATACAACTAGCAGGGACATCAAAAAAATTAGTAAAACCGTGGACAGGGCCGTACCGAATAAAAGAAAAACTGAGTGCAGTGAATTACAGAATTGTTGAGGAAACTGGGAAAAGGAATATGGTAGTACATGTGAATAGGCTCAAACCATTTAAAGCAGTTATTGAAGAGGTTCAGGAAGAGGAAATAGGAATAGAGAGCTCAACTCAAATCGAGAAAAGAAAAGCACCAACCACGGTAGAATTAGAAGCAATGCGCAGGCAGTTAGAAGCAGAAGAAAGCCATACACTCGCTCCTCAACACTTGTCTCCTAGTAGAATCCATACCCGAAGTAGAGGGCCGGTAACAGAGCAGCCCTGGATATGGTCACCCGCCAATCAATAGGGAAAAGTAACGGGACAATCTACATCAAGCGCCCACTCCAGTATCAGGTGGATTAGAATGAGTAAATTAAGGAAAATAAAACACTGTAAGGGGTTCATATATAGTCCAGCAAAATTGTATCGCGAAATTGTGAGTAAATTGTGCTCCCAAGGGTAGCAAATTTTTAAAGGGGGGAGGAATGTAAGCATTGCAAATGTTATGCTGAAACATCATAATAACATTACCTTCCGTAAAGTTACTAGGTCAACCTACCGCAATGTATAAATAACAATATATCGCATATTGTTATGTCAGCAGTTTGACCGGCTATATAAGAACTCTATGTGGACAACGATAGGCAGTTGTTCCACCGCATTGTATCATGGACATTTAATATAAACCAACTACGCTATATCGACACCGTGGTAGTCTAGTGACCACCCCTTTCTCATCCTTACCCTAAACGTCTATTTGGCAAGAACCCGAGGATATAAGAGGAGAAGTGACCACCCCAGTCACCCTCTTACACAAACAAGGAATCTCTATCCTCCCCAGTTGATATATACAAGACATCGATATGCATTTATAGTATACCGACAGTGCGTTGTGTGTGACGTTATTTGATAATTCATTGTTAATAATAATTAAAAAAACACACCTCTCGTTCACAAGTTTGTCTTGGTAACGTATAAATATACATTACGACCACTATGTGGTCATCGTCAGTATACTTTCATTTATGCTACATCAACTTATAAATTCTTTACAGCGCTATTTTAAATGAATGTATGAAAAGTATATCGGGAAAATTCCATAATCTACATTTCTGAGGAAAAGGGTTCTAATGTCATCAATATGGTTTGGCTTGACATATTCTAAAAGGGTATTATCTAGGGCGGTCGGCTCGGATGTTAAAAGTTGGTTGCGAAATTTCTTCACGATAATGGCTTCAAGTATGTTTAAATATTTCCTCTTACTATGGTTAAGGCATTTAACGTTACTTAGATGAAAATTATGTGGATTAATAAATAATTTTAGATTTGACACGGTACATATGTTCTTTAATTCTGGTATAAATTTTTCTTTTGGCTTGACCTATGTAGTAATTTTCACAATTTGAACATTTAATGGAGTAAATTCCTGATATTTCCGTATCGTTGGTGGGGCTATATGTGTTTCCAAGTATGTTTTTTAAGGTGTTAGTAGTAAAGAACGCTAGGTTATTATTAAATGTCTTGAACATGTTTCTGAATTTAATTGTGAATGAAAGGTTGTAAATAAATCTGATGGTAATTGCGAAGAGTTAATTATAGGAGTTTCGAAGTTGAAATTAAATATTGGGAATTCTTTAACAAGCCATTTTGGCAACTTGTAGGTAGGAGTATTAATATTTGACACGATAGGCCTAAAGTTATTTTCTGGTTTGTAAATTTTTGGTAAGCAATATAATTTTGCTAGGTTTGTGATGTATAGTTTTAACTGAAGTTTAAGTTTTTTATTGATTAATAACGTGTTATTGTCTGACGTTTTCTTTAATGTGTTAATGCATTGTTATTAGTTTGTCATAGATTATGTACAAGAATTTCACATGGTCCACAGACGAAATATTTTAGCCATTTAATATAAGTACAGTTTTTAATACCAAAAACAAAAAACCTCGTTCAATGGCCACAGTGGATAATTTATTAATTGATTTTTTAACTCGTTAATTACATTTACATTGAGAAACAAATGAGGTTTGGAAAATAAAGCAAGATCATAAATATGAATGTATTTAAGCATTATTTTCTTATTCTTAGAATCTGTATTTGGTTTTGGAGTAATACAGTAAAAATATTAATTTATATATATATATATATATATATATATATATATATATATATATATATATATATATATATATTATATATATATATATATATATATATATATATATATATATATATATATATATTTATGTACATATATATATATATATATATATATATATATATATATATATATATATATATATATATATATATATATATATATATATATATATATATGTACATAAATATATATATATATATATATATATATATATATATATATATATATATATATATATATATATATTTATATATATATATATATATATATATATATATATATATATATATATATATATATATATATATATATATATATATATATATATATATATATATATATATATATATATATATAAATTAATATTTTTACTGTATTACTCCAAAACCAAATACAGATTCTAAGAATAAGAAAATAATGCTTAAATACATTCATATTTATGATCTTGCTTTATTTTCCAAACCTCATTTGTATATATATATATATATATATATATATATATATATATATATATATATATATATATATAAAATAAAATAAAATAATTGATCTTCTAAGGCTTACTCTAATTAAAATATTATTTAAAAAATACCCCTAAGCCTTAATGTATTTAAGAAAAAATCTATATACGTATTTCCAGAACTAAGTTCTCATCATCAGTAGAACAATTCGAGACTAGTTATCCAAGCTAGTGATCGAGGTTGACTCCAACTCAGTTTTCGAAAAATATCTATTTATACTAAAACGAAGCTACCTGCTGTGTCCTAATCTCTAGTAACTAATGGCTATCCGCCTGAGTCATCCTAAAATCTAACTTCCTAGAAAATCAAATAATCTTCTAGTTCTCGAAATACGTATATAGATTTTTTCTTAAATACATTAAGGCTTAGGGGTATTTTTTAAATAATATTTTTATATATATATATATATATATATATATATATATATATATATATATATATATATATACATATATATATATATATATATATATATATATATATATATATATATATATATATATATATATTTATTTATATATATATATATATATATATATATATATATATATATATATATATATATATATAGTGCAAGCGGTAATGACCATAGAGGTCGATATATATATATATATATATATATATATATATATATATATATATATATATATATATATATATATATATACATATATATATATATATATATTTATATATTGTCATGGCCTGAGCTAATACGGCAGTACTCTATCTCAGCCAGCCGCAAAACATACATAAACACACAATACACCACCATACATATTGTAACCAGATGGGTGACATTTAGATCAGATTACATCAGATCCCGAATTAACCCTATGACATCGCAAAACAAATAAAATCACTTAATGTATCACTGTGCATATTGTATATGCGAAACACAGATGACATCACACACGAGAAGTGGTTGCACCACATATTGATAACAAATTTTGCATAAATCATATAAAAGACCCAGGAAGAAATGGGGAAAACACAGTCGTACTCCGGGCATCGAGAGATTCCTTTAGTGTAAATTCGCATAATAGTGTTATATAGAATCACGCGACGATGAATAGTGTACCTACCATGTAAGTAGACCTTTTATCTTACAAATAAAACCACATTTATATTATGTAATTATTGTAACGTTATTATTACGCTTGACCAACCTTTTTGTTCACCTTGCATTATGATCCAAACCCTGTGAAAGTATAGTCTTGGACGGTACATTAAAGTAAAGTTAAGATCGGAAAAAGTATAAAATCTAGAACAATACGGACCACTGCTTGGTTGACAGGCCGGTGTAATCATATTGGAACGCGAGTAAAATCAGTAAATTTGGTAAACGAGTTAATTGTTTTACGTTGGACATTTTTTTAATGAAAAAAATAAAAATAAAAATGAGAGTTTTAATCAATAAAGATTAAGGGATTTAATAAAAGAAATTTTTACGAGAAAAAGCGAAAAGTTAATTTCATATAAGGATTTTAAAGTGGGAATAATTTGAAAATTCTAATTTAATTATTCTCCATTTTTATTTATAAAAGAAAATTATATCTGATTTTTGATCACGACTGAACACAAGGGATCAAGGGTAATGCCCGTAAAAGGGGTATGATTTGTCACCGAAAAAAGAACTAAATTAACTTAAAAAAAAAAATAATAATAATAAGCATTATTAAATTAAAAGAAGTAAATTAAATAAATCATAAAAAAAAAATTAAAAACGTCCCTTTAGAAAATGAGTAATGAGTAAAAAAGAGTACACTTTGAGACCTCGTGAGAATAATTCAAATACAGCGCGACTTGTAATAACTGGTACACCGAGCTCAGAACCCCACCGGCGGGGACAAGTAGGAATTCCGAAACATGAAATTTATCACAGTTATCATTACCAACTATAAGCCCTTTAGGCACAACAGAATTTTACAACTCAGGAACAGTCTTAAGTATTGATGGCGCGGACGCTAGAGACCAAACGTTGTTAGGAACTCAAATGGAAAATTTAAATCGTGAACCAGTAAAAAATATAATAAACGAAGATATGTCTCACGAACGGGAAAATAATAGTACATCGGGTAGTGAAGAGGACGATGTAAGGTTAAAAGCATTAGATCGGCAATTTACAAATCCGGATAATTTCGATGCAAACACATATAGAGACGCGAATAAATACGTCAGGGAATTTAACGTGGCGGCCAAAGCCAATCATTGGGACGACAATCGGAAAAAACTATATTTTAAATAATACTTGAGAGTTTCAGCAGATGTTTGGTATAGACTTAAAATTCACAAAAAAGGACTTAGATGGAAGCAAATAGTAGATATATTTAAACAAGCATTCGTACCGGAGGGATATAAGGAAAACCTTAAAGAACAATTTAGCGCGCTTAAGCAGGAACCGGACGAAGACCCTAGAGATTTTTATTTTAAAATGATAGACTTGTGTGACCATTTTGAGACGCCGGCGTCAAAAGAAGAAATACAACATCATATCTTTATTAGTTTGCAAACGGATTTGCAAGACAAAATAACTTGCATGAAAGTAGAATCATTGAATGAATTAGAATCGGCAATTGATAAATTTTACGAAATAGAATAACGTAGAGTCGCAGCGCAAAAAGCTACTAATAAAAAAGACGAAGTATCATTAATGAACGAAAGAATGGCTAACCTCGAGAAAAAATTAACGCGCGAATAATTATTCAAATCAAAAATTTGATTATACAAAGATAACGTGCGGTACGGTAACATGAACTATAACCAGCTATACGTTGAGCGTAGTTATAGACCTAATAATCAGGCGGGTCCGAGCAATTATATCGCGAATCAAAATTACGCACCAGCGCAGCGAACTTTTCAACAACCTAATAGATATAACACAGGGCCATTCAGAAGCAATATCGCATATCAAGGGACAAATGGGCCTAATAATAATAATACTAACGGCAATAATATTAACTCTATAAGTTGTGTACTAGCCGCCGAAGAGATCACACGTATTTTGTGTGAGCTCCGAGATGGTATATATCGTTAACAAAAGGGTCTAAACCATGGTTTTAAGTGGAAAACATTCGTTTGTTTTGCTGTTTTGGGTCATATTGGCGTGTTTTTGTGAAATTGTTTTCGGATTTTCTACAATATACGTAGTTTTATCGACGTTTTGTTGAAGTTTTTTTGTAGCCTTTCGTTTTATTTTCCATCATGGAGGGTGGGTAATATGGGGAAGGCGGTAAAGAGAAAGATTTTGCTTTGCTGAAACCGACAACTCCACCTGGCAAAAGAAAGCGAATATCAAACTTAACTTGGGTTCATATTGTACCAAATTATCTCATTTTGAAACGCGATGAAGGTGATTTCAGTCAGTGAGTCCGATTGTAATTTCAAAGTTGGTAGAAAATTCGGTAGGTCATGTGAAATCTGTCAAAAAAAATAGTGAAGGTTTGTTCATCAACACAGAAACTGATACTCAATCAGTTAAGCTGTTATAACATAAACAACTAGGCGAATTTAATGTAAATGTTACTTCACACAACACCCTAAATTATAGCAAAGGAGTTGTGTATTGTCGGGATTTAATGTTTTGCTCAGTAGAGGAAATATTAACTGAACTGAAAAGTCAGGGCGTAATTGATGTTAGAAGAATAACGTCACGAAAAAACGGTAATGTTGAGGTTACGCCAACATTAATTCTGACGTTCAATCAGCCTGATATTCCTACATATGTGTATACGGCCTTGTATCGTTTGTCTGTTCGTGCTTATATTCCGAACCCATTGAGATGTTTCCATTGCCAAAAATTCGGTCATTATTAGCTAAAATGTACAGGTGACCAAGTATGTGTCTGTGGCCAACCTCTTCATGAGGGAAGCAAATGTGTTGATCCTATTTTATGTGTAAATTTTTAAGGAAATCATTCAGCTAGATCTACAAATTGTCCTGTGTTCAAAAAAGAAGCTACAATTATGGAATACAAAACAATAAATAAATGCAGTTTTTTGATGCCAAACGGCATATTGAAAAAATCTCGCCCAACTCCACCACGAGTACGTATGCAAAGGCAGCCAGTAATTCGTCAACAATTCTTCAAAATAACTCAGATATCCTAAGATCATTAATACCGGAAATTAAAAAAATTGTTCAGTCGCTTTTTAAAGAATTCTTTGAGATGTTTCAAGCGCAGTGTCCATGGACACAGCCCTCACCTCCAACGCCTACCCAATGAAATTACAAACATATTGTCTCAAAATGATAAAAGTTCACTGTTAGAATAGGAGAAATCTACTGTTATTGATAACGTAAAATTGCCCACAGTCACTTATAGCACGGTACAAAAAAACCCAAACGCCCACGAAATCCCTGCCTAAAACCAAAACTAAAGAACCAGAAAGTGAAGTTACACCCACTAGATCAGAATCCGAAGGCAGTGTAATGTCAATCGACGGTACCGCTGTCATGGAAGCGCGAAATAAGAAAATAAGACTTTGGAGGGAGAAGGGTAAACCGCGCAAGCGGCTTTAAAATTCTCTTTGCATTCGTCAGCATTAGCTTATAGAACGTGTCAAACGTTTTAGCAATAAATTCATACTTCAATGGAATTGCAATGGATTACTTTCTCACTTAGCAGAATTAAAATTGTTACTAGCTGACCAAAACATTAATTGTGTTTGTCTTCAACAAACACACCACATATCACTTCAGCCATTCAATCTAAAAAATTATAACATACTACGTCATGAAGTGCTCCCTGGTGCCCGTGCGCATGGGAGAGTTGCCATTTAACAAGACTCCAGCATACCGTACCAACAGCATGCTGTGCAAACACGACTTCAAACCGTGGCTTGCACGATTTTTCTACCCCATAAATTAACTATTTGCAACATAGACTTACCCGATTTTACGTGGAGTTTAGTTGATGTAGAAAATATTATATCACAATTAGAACCACCTTTTATATTTGTTGGTGACTTTAATGCTCACAATATACTATGGGGCTCCATAACTACGAATCCAAGATGGCGCATACTTGAGAGAATTATCGATAGAAATAACGTCGTATTAATGAACACCGGCCAACCAACGCACATTAATATCCGCTCTGGTACATTTTCAGCGATAGATCTAGTATTTTGCACCTCCATATTATACTATACCAGAACTCAATGATCCTCATGGAAGTGATAATTTCCCAATCACTATTACTAATATAATCCAAAGTGTGCATAACAATGATCTCATTAAAACATGGCGACTTGATCTCGCAAACTGGTCACATTTTTCACAAAAAATAACCTTACCACCATTGCACTCGAATATTGACCCTTCTATAAGCGAATTAAATGCCGCAATAATATCAGCTGCTATAGAGAGCATCCCAACAATAACCGGTAAATATAAAAAACAACCTGTTCCATGGTTGAGCATTACTATCGCTGAGGCGATTAAACATATAAAACGTATGCTTTGGAACCTAAAATGCTAAAATAACATCAGTAATCTAAACAATTTTAAAAAGGCACGTGCTCAGGCTCGCCGCCTAATTCTAAAAGCAAAAAGAGATAAGTGGCACAGTTACGTAGAAAAAATAACATCAGATACTACATCATCTGCGTTGTGGAAGAAGATTCGTACAATGAGCGGTTAGAGAAAATATCACCTAATCACAATGCTCCAGATTAATGGTCAAACCTATGTAGATGGTCAGTCAGTTGTTGAAATGTTGGCACAGCATTTCGAAGCAAGTAGCAGCACTAATAACTATTCACAACAGTTTCGACGCATCAAACAAACACTTGAAGTACCTCTTAATTTTCACAGTGAGATAAGTGTAGATTATAATCTTCCATTCAGTCTCCGTGAACTAAACCAGGCCCTTAAAAACACAAGGAAAGCAGCTGTTGGTCATGACAACATCTCTTATGCCATGCTACGAAAACATCCTGACAGAGTGTAAGGACGATTACTTAACCTATATAATACCATGTGGAGAACAGGCACTTACCCAGATGTGTGGAGAGAGCCTGTAATTATACCTTTACTAAAACCAGGCAAAGATCATACACACCCCAACGGATATAGACCAGTTTCACTCACGTGTCACATGTCGAAAGTGATAAATGATAAATGCCCGTCTAACTTGGCACCTAGAAGCAAACGGTATTATTGCTAAGGAGCAATGCGGATCACGGAAAAAACATTCAACAACTGACCTACTAGTACATCTGCCTAGTGCCATACAGAATAGCATCATGCGATGAAACCACCCAGTTGCCGTATTCTTTGACATGGAAAAAGCATTCGACATGACATGGCGATAAGGCATTCTAAAGAAACCCCATGGATGGGGTCTGCCTGGTAACTTGCCTATGTGTATACAAAATTTTCTATTTAACAGCTCATTTAAAATACGAGTCAGCAAGACACTCTCCCAGCCAAACCCCTTAGAGAACGGTACACCTCAAGGCTCAACTATAAGCGTGACTCTCTTCATGATAGTCATTAACGAAATTGTACGTAAAATTCCTGCTACTGTCCAAAAATGTTGATGACCTAGTTCTTTTCACGTCTACTTCTACTATATCTTTGTGTAAGTTGAGGTTACAAGCAGCCATCAACTCGGTCACAAATGCAGCGAATGCCTGTGGCTTCCGTTTTTCCGCTGAAAAAACAAAATGCGTAGACTTTTGTCGACTTAGAAAGCCACATACCTGCCCTATACTAATGTTATACGGAACACATATACCACATGCAAAATCAGTGAAATTTCTAGGCGTCACAATGGATAGTAAACTTTCCTGGGGTCAACATATATCAAATATTTACGTACAATGTCGTAAATCACTCAGTATCATCAAATGCCTGGCCAATATAAATTGGGGGGCTGACAGTGAATGCCTATCGAGATTGTACAAATCGCAAGTACAATCGCAAGTAGACTACGGATGAGTCGCATGTTCTTCTGCAAAGAAATCTAATTTAAAAAAAACTAGACCAAGTTCATTACACCGGTATACGCTACATCACCGGAGCGTATCGCACAAGCCCGTGTAGCAGTTTATACTGTGAATCCGGTCTTGCACCACTTCACATCCGCCGTCAAAAGTTGAATTGTAACTACGTGGTAAAAATGTTGTTCAGACCATATCACATGTGTTACAATAGTATATTTAATAACAAACGTGCAGAAAAGGAATTTGAACGTAGGCGACACTCCTTCTGTCCATTGGCCATTGTGCTTAAAAATGCTCTACTGTCGTTATCTTCAGCAACTGAAAAGTCTTTGTTTACGGACACAACCACAAATCGCCTTGGAGATCTCCCTTTCTAAATGTTGACACGAGGCTGGCCGAGATAGAAAAAGTTTCCACTTCTTCTGCCATTTATCTGAATAAGTTTCGCGAAATTACTGATTCTCATGACAGCACTGCATTATACTTCTACACGGACGGCTCCAAAACATGAACGGTACTGGATGTGCATTTGTGATCCGTTATGAAACATTTCTGATACCATTTTCACGCACGTGTTCAGTATTAAGTGCTGAACTTATCGCTATCTATAAGGCACTTCTACATAGCATAACTGTGGCTGAGAATAACATATGCATCTGTTCTGACTAACTCAGCACAATCAGGTGCATACAAGAGGGTACCTTTTCTTTAGACTCAGTCATATGGGCGATCTACGATAGCGTTGACGAATTGATGAGTACAGGAAAGCGAGTCAATTTTAAATGGGTACCTGGCCACAGAGGAATTCCGGGAAATCAGGACGCAGACGAAGCTGCTAATGAAGTCGCTAACAGTACTTACACTACAAAGAGGCGACTGAGAATTGAGGATATACGCAGCGCCGTTAATACTTACCGCGAAAACTTGTGGCAGGAGGAGTGAAATCACACAGCCTCAAAGTTACGGCTAATTAAACCAATGGTGAGTAAGTGGAGAGCACTAACTACGATTACACGACTAGAACAGGTTATTCTGACTCGGCTGAAGATTGGACACACCAATCTAACTCATAGCCACCTTCTTCTTGCGAGCGATGTACCAATGTGTCAAACATGTGGAGTAAGGTTGTCTGTAAGTAACATTCTTACAGGCTGCCAATTATACAGCCAAACGCAATTGAATGCCGGTCTTTCGCAAGATATTAAAGAAATGTTGACAAATAAGAGTAGTGCTATAAGGGCAATGGTTAAGTTCTGCAGGGAAAGTGGCCTGATAAAAAGTATTTATTTTATAAAAATACACTACCGTGGATTAATTTATGTTCGCCTCCTAATGTAAAATGACAACACATGAGGCCGTGGATTACATTTTTTTTCTTTTTCTACCTTCTTTGATTGGCCTATTTACAGCAGTCAGTCCGCTTAACCCAAGCAAAAAAAAAAATAACTCGACCCGCGCAAGAAAAATACCATGCAATAGGGCAACGCAAGACAATAGGGCGAACGTACAGTGCCCGACGCGAAATCATTACGGGCGACCAATCTGTTTTAATTGTGGCAGAGCGGGCCATATTGGACGCGTGTGCATCAACGCTCAAGGGGTACAGCAGCCGGCTGCACGGCAAAAAAAGAGAGAAAAATTGGGAAACGGGAATGCGTGACATTAGAGGCCAATAATGTTGTGTGTAGTCGAAGCCAGGGCCCAAGAACGACTTTTAGAATATTGACGGTTCAAGGTCTTATAAACTCAAACCCCATTGAAATAATTATTGACACGTGCAATTTAGTTAGAGTTTGCCACTCTCAAAGCTACGATAAAAATAAATTTTGTGTCCTCAAATCCGCGGGAGAACATTTGATTGATGTTTTGGTAGTACGATAGTAACAGTCAAAATTGGGGAATGGAGAACAAACCTAACCTGTTTGGTAGTAAGGGACCTGCCCAGAGTTATTCTACTAGGAACTCCATTTTTGTGGGAAAATAGAGCTTACATTAATTTTGAAAATCAAAAAAATTTATTCAATCTAAAAGATATCGTAGTATATTAAATAAATTTCGCACGTGCCGTAGTAGAGTTCAAAAATAACGCTGATAAGATTAAAAAAGAGGAAACTTTGGTTTTTAAAATACCGGATGAAATGCCACACGACGGATGCATGAAAGAACCGCGATCTTTTAATAAAACCATCGCCACAAAATCGGATATCTTATATTTTGATAATGAAACGGAAGTCACGGTTAAAGAAATAGGGCGTCCAGCATTCAGCTACATATGCTTACCGCGAACGGAATTTTTAGTAAACAAAGGGTTAGAGATAAAAAAGATAAGCTCTATCGAACCAAAAATGGGTGTTTGGACGGTGACTATACAAAACATTCGCAGAATGCCTTTTAAACTATTGTATAATACGGAATTAGGGAAAAATGAGGTTGCCGAGATTTCAGATAATCATGAATACAATGAAATATGCGTGATATCTGCCATAATGCAAGAAGAGACATACGAACACAATATAAATACACAACTAGTTGACAGGGATAGAAACCAACTACCAGAACTAATAGAAGAATATTCAGATTTGTACGCCTGGAATTCGAAACAAATAGGACTAACGGACGTAGCTGAACACGAAATAAACACAGGCGCCCATACGTATGGGGAAAGCAATTAAGAGTCGCAACAAATCCCCAGGCGTTATGATGGATAAAATCAATCAGAAATCCGGTAAACGGACTAGCAAAATGGAGATTAAATATACAAGAATACCAATATACGATTTTCTGTTAAAGCGGTAAAGCACACATAGACGCAGAATGCTTATCACGCAACCCACTACACATACCAACATTGGCCTATGAAGAAGAAACAATGGAAGTAGAAACATACATAGTTATCCCTACAGATATGATTAGATTACAGTAAGAAGACAAACATCTGGACGAAATAATTAAAGCAATAAATGACGAAAGTAACAGCAATTCACTATTGCAGCGGAGAGCCAAGAATTTCGAATTACGTAACAACATACTATTTAAACGAAACCCGAAGGTGGACGGCGCGTCAACATTATTGGTGATACCGAAAGAATCAATCGGAGAAATTCTGTACAGTAACCATAATAAACCACTAGCCGGACACTTAGGAATCGCTAAAATGTATGAAAGAATAAAATCGAGGTACTACTGGGATAATATGTTGATCAACGTAACAAAATACGTTAGGGATTGCGCAGACTGTCAGGCAAGGAAAGGAGTAACGAACGGCAAGCCAGAAGGCATGTTAAAAACGATACCTGTCGGACAACCGTTCGATAGGGTTGGAATTGACCTTTTAGGACCATTTAGAAGCACCAAGAATGGAAAAACATTTGTGATTGTCGTTACGGAATACGTAACACGCTGGGCTGAAACGAAGACGTTGTCCAGCGGAAAAGCTGAACTTGCTCGAGATCCATTTTAGAAGAAATAATCTGCCGTCACGGTACACCGCGTGTTCTGCTGAGCGATAGAGGAAAGGTATTTCAATCAAATATGGTCACTGAACTATTGCGATGCATGGGATCGAATAGTCATTTCACAACAGCGTATCATCCACAAACTAACGGTCTGACAGAAAGATAAAATAAAACAATAGCTAATATGCTATGCATGTACAGAAATACCGCACAAAATGATATGGATAAATGTTTACAACACGTCACGTTCGCATACAATTCAGCAAAACAGGATACAACACAAATGTCACCATTTATGCTACTCTACGGACGCGAACCAATTTTACCTAATGAAGCACAATTAAATGAGCCAATTGAAAATGAAGTGGTAATAAAAACCAAAGAACAATTTTTAACTTTACGCGAACGAGCACTAGAAAAGATTGGAAATAAACAATTAAAAGATAAAAACCGCTATGATAATAAACATAAGACGATAGAATACAGAGTAGGACACAAAGTCAGAGTCAGAAATCTGGAGAGACACGTAGGAAAATGCGATAAACTACTATGTAAATGGTTCGGACCAAATGAAGTCACGGAGAAAAAGTTGGATATTACGTATGTCATTAAAATAGGAAAGGAAAACAAAGTTAAATCTGAGACAGTATATGTCGAACGTTTGAAACCATACCACGCGCAACGGGAATTACACAGCGATGATGAAGGATATCAGCTGCGGTCAAAGAATAAGAAGGCAGGACAGGACTCGGCCCAAATATAATAAATAATTGTTGACTTGAAAATGAACGTTTTAAAAAATAAAAGGAAATAAATGAGGATATAAAAACACAACCACACAATCAACTTAAAATCGACCATTAAATATATAAAATAAACAAGAATAATACATTTTAAAAATTAATTAAGTAATTACAAATTAATTTATTTTACTTAAACCTAAAAATAACAGCATAAATTAAAAAATATTAATATTTCGCATAAATATCATTTTGAAAAAAAAACAACGAACACAAACACCACGATGAACGATGAAAGGCAATGGTACACATAAACAAAACGGAAGAGGTCGAGAGAAAACAAAAAAAAAAGAAAAAGAAAGAAAAAGTTGAATAAGACTGACGATGTTACGTGTGTTGTTAGTTTTCTCAAAATGGCTGAATAATACACTACACTATGCCTTTAAATAATTTTATTTTAACACTTAGCCTAGCGTACACAACACATAACTATAGAGCAATATACGTTGAACACTTAATTTATTTTAATTAAATTTAAGAAACAAATGTATAATTGAGAAAGAATCGATCACTTAAATATTGTTATTATTGTGCAAAAAATCATTGTTGGTTTTGTATATATGTTTTCGGCGAATGTGCTTGAGCGCATCTTTTGTACCACTGAAATGAAAATTTAAAGCTTGAAAAAGAAACATTGTAGAACTAATATTAAGGGACCAATCAGAAACCGTGAAACTGTGGAAATTTCCATAGTGTTGGTTTGTACCAAGGCTAGCAAAATACATAGGCGCCAACGGGGCGAGTAACACAGCAATAAAATTATGCTTAGAAGTGTTGGCCATATGCACGTGCTGACACAAAATACAAAAATGTACACTGTTAATAAAAATGTGCGATCAGACGAAGCTAAGAAAAGTATAAAAATTTGACATTATATTTTTAGAACCGGAAACGCAGAAGTTCAATGGC
Source organism: Nebria brevicollis (assembly GCA_944738965.1). Taxonomy (NCBI): domain Eukaryota; kingdom Metazoa; phylum Arthropoda; class Insecta; order Coleoptera; family Carabidae; genus Nebria; species Nebria brevicollis. The sequence continues at coordinate 79,305 of CALYJB010000083.1, forward strand.
TCCTGGGGAGAACCCAATGGGTCCTCGTCCAAAGGGAGAAGCTGCTGGACGACACCACCGGAAATATTATGTTGGACGAATTCCGGGCCCACTTAATAGCGAAAACTATCAGACCAGCAGCGAGGGAAGCCAGCAGATACGTCATGGAGGTGTCCTGGGAAGAGAAACTCGCCGGAGCACAGAAGGTGCTCAAATTTGGGATCAGCGGCCTGAAGAACCAGCTGGAGTTGGCCGAAGTGTTGGTGGCGGAATTGAAAAGCTACACACAGGAGGTGATGATGGCGTATGCCATGAGCAAGGTCATGGTAACGACGTCCTTAATCACCGAAGAGGCACAGGCCAGGAAGGTCGTGGAAATAACGACGGAAGTAAACCAAATGGCGAGCGAGGACACGGTCGATACTCCTCCCACACTTTGGTCGAGTTCAAGAAGGACTCGTCCGAGGAGTCATGCATGGAAGAGGAGAAGATCGACGAAGTGATGACAGTGGGGGAGGCGACCACGCAGGTTGGCAACGACGAACGAGGGACGACGGCCGTAACGGTGGAGAATGAAACACCGAATAGGGACACCAACGAGGGACAAGGGAACGTAGAGACGCAGATACCTCCGACAGTGATAATAAGGCAAGTAGCGGTGGTGCGTCCGGAGTTCTTCGTGCCAGAACACGAACTGGCAATGTTCCAGTTGGCACCCTTGTTGGATGCCTGGCCAGGAGAGGGAGTGAGGCCGACAAAACAAACAGATGGCCATCCAGAGAGTACCGTGAGCGAAGAAACACCTAGGCCCAGACGTTAAATGACCGAGACCATGATAGCGAATCGCAATCGGCACGGCGTCCGTGGGCCAGCAATGAGGTGGGCCTTCGTGAACATTCAGGTGTTCACCAGCGACGGATTTGTGCCAAAGGAGATAGCTGTCTTGATTGACAAAGAGGAAACCTTCCACTACACCCTGAAGCCACCCTGTCCGCTGAGGGCTCTGAGTGAACACGCGCCGAGAAGCGTGCGTTTCCTCACGCGGCATACACACGGATTCGACTGGTACTCTGGAGCAATGGAATACCGCGAGAGTATAGTCTGCCTGACAACGGAGTTGGCAAGGGTTGGAAGAATTTACATAAAAGGCATCAATTCTGCAATCCACAGGTTTTTGACCCGACGAGGGAGTTATAACTATATTACCGCAGTCACCAGCCATAGCAGAAGCGCTAACAGGACACCCTTGCCGTGCCCATCGGGGTGAGAACATGGCATGCGCATACCAACGGGTATTCAGAATGAGGAACCGCATGAGCTGGTGAACCTGAAACCGGCAATAGCCACGGCAAAATCAGCACGGGCACTCACGGTACACTGCACAACTACAGCGACAACTACAACAACAACAATAACAATAAAAAAAACAACCAGGTACAGAAACTTCAAAAAATTGAAATTTATAAAGGCATTGCAGATCGTGTGAAGGTCTAATAGAAAACAGCGCTATCATTGCCTGTTGTTATATACAGAAAATGCTACCACTCTTCTTGAATATACCTGAACACCCTTGAGTCATGTTGTTTTTATTGAAATTATAGATGCGAGAATACCTAAAGTAAGCACAGCATTCAACATTAAATTAAAAAAATTATTTATTGTCAAAAGCAATACGGAGATCCAGTCAGATAAATATATAACTTCAAACTTTGTTTAATTGTGCAAGTAAATGATAATAATTATCACAGAGATGAAGCGTGTTCCAAGCAGCATTATAATGTAACATAAAATACAATTGTACCAGAAAACGGAGTTACCTAAGTAACATAAAAAACTATACTTGCAACAATCAAAATAACAAAAAGAGAAGGAAGAGATAATTTCGGACAAGCGACTACATTCGGTAATGTAGCCGCAACAGAAGAGAATGAAGACAATTGGCACCAATCTAGACCATATCACGACAAGTTATGCTATCTAACAAGATTTTCTTCGGATGCGGTATACGGACCACAGTGTGCATTTAAAATGTACTCAGGATTAACGGTTGACGAAATATCAAAGGAGTGTGCGTTTCGATGTTACCGAGCAACCTCAATAATAATCTCCAAGGCTACTTCCGACAAAAACGTGATAACTCACCCGCAAAATAATACCAAGATACGTTGCCCAAGAGAGATAAGAAGCATCGAGGAAACATATATAAACCAACCGGGAGCTTTACAGATTCAGTTGCCCTGTTACTGCTCGCTATACGTGAACAACAAACAAGTGATTCCAAGAAAAATCCCATGTGGAGAAGAAAGTGTAAAACTTGGAATAGTACACGTATTCCCAGCAACCTGGTCGAATTTAAAATCATTTCGAATAAATCCACTACATGAACAAAATATACCAACGTATAAAAATATATCTGAATGTTTAAATCATAACTGGACTACCAAGACACCACATTTTAACCTATCATCAATTAGTGGAAAGGCAGATATTGAGTGGACAGGTATACAAAACACACCGTTAGAATGTCCATTATTGACCCATCATAGAGATATACTGCTTTACATATGGAATGTCATAACAACAATCACAATATTGTTAATGCTAAAAAACAACGGATTTACGCTACTTGGACTTGCCCAAACAGCCCGATCACAGGAAACAAACGTAACAAATACACTAGCAATAATCGAGTTTGTGACACTACTGGTTATTTCGGCTATAACATTTTCTTACCTCGCCTGGAAAGTACAATGGAAGATACGAAAAAACGGAATACGGTGCAAACATATTGCACGCGGCTTTAAGAAGAGAGAAAACGATTACAAAAAGGAGAACGACTACAAGATTACAGAAATCGAGCAGGGAGCCAGATATGGAATGCTGACTCTATCCAACGGAGAGAAGATCCAAGTGAGGATTGAAAGCAACGACGACGGCGTAGGACGTTCCACCCCGGGAACTGGAAAGTCAGGAGTCCGATTGTGAGCAAGAAGCAGCACGCAGTAAATGGGATATCGCTGGATGGTGTCGAACCTTTCATTATGATCGAAACCCTGTGAAAGTATTGTATTGGCCGGTACATTCAAGTAAAGTTAAGATCAAGTCACATGCCAGCCCCCAGCATGTGACAACTTTCTTATACGCATTTGGGTTAAACCATATCGTAGTTTCATTATTTATCTAATTTATAATATTTGTTCTAACCTTTAGATTGCTTTTACACTAAATATATTCCTTTGAATAAATATTAAATGTCAAACTTCAAATTATGAAAGGCTATTTTGTTAAAGAATTGACAGGAGCTGATGATACGATTTATGTAAAAATATATATAATAACCAGAAATTTATTTTGAAACCAGTACCCTTTTTGAAAAAAAAAAAGTTGTGCTAATTATAAATTCCTTTAATTTTTGTTCATACAATTTTTCTGAAACTGTAACCATTTTTGAGTAATTAAAGAAACTGCAAAAAATGACTGGAGTAAACAGGCACTTCCGCTTTGAATATGTTTTTCAAAAATAGGAGGTGCACATCCCAGGCATATGCAAATCTTAAGTTTATTGTTTCATAATTTTTGCTTCAACCGTTTAGGCTGTAGAGAACATACACACACACAGACACATACACACAGACACACACACACACACATACACATACACATACACACACACACACACACACACACACAGACGGACTTCATTCCATAAATGGTCGGAATCGATTCAGGGAAGGTCAAAACGTATATTTCCGTTAAAATCTCGAGTTCGAAATTTTTTATGATTACAATACTTACTTATACTGCGTATAAGAAAGTAACAAAAGTTTACCTACTATAGAACATAAAAATAAACAGAGGCATGGCGCCTAACTGAGATCACCTAATTACATTGCCCATCATTCATATGGTGCTAGAGAATTCGTTACATCATTTATAGATTTCATCAACAGCGTTATAATTATAATAGCGCCTTGTGATATTTCTTTAGTAAGTTCTATTAAGATCTTATTTTCTCAGAAAAGATATAATTTCAAAGAAGTAGATAAGGTATGGTTCCACGGAATACCTATCGATGAAGTTTTCACAGTATACCGAACTTCCATGAAATATGGACTGTTTCTTTCAAGTTAAAAAATACACTAAAACGGTGATGGCGTGCATAAAACTATTCTGTAAGGCATTTGTAAATATAACCATGAGATTTATTATTGAGTGTTGGTTTAGTGAACTGCATTGATATTTGTGTAATAATTGACGGTTTTCTAATTGTTCCATACACTTTTGCAATGTTACATTTGTGGGATACTATTGACTAATCATTGATCTTTTCTTAGATTAACCGCTGCTTCTTTCCATATTATGAGATGTTCCGGAACTGCAAAGTTTCATGCAATTTTGTACATGCCGCAACATGGCAAAGATTTAATTATCAGGACCAACTGCAGTAATTTCTATGTGCTAGGGAGAGTAGTTCATACAACGAAACTGCTACATTATGCCTATGGTTTGTTGAACTTGCAAAACATAGAAGTACATCGATAGAGACTTTGTTCTAAATGAATTATATGGAATAGTTGTCTCTGCTTATGACAGAAGAAGTTCAGCAAAAAGGTGAACAACTGATTGATTCTCAACATCAGTAGCTTGAAAATATATTGTCGTGAATTTAAAATGTTGGACCCATAGCGCGTATTTTTGACCAAATTAAGACATAATTTTTGTATGTTTTTACACTATATACATAGCGTTGCAATGAATATCTCCTCGTGGTTACTATTATTTTTCGAGTTTGAGCATAGGCATATTTCCATGATATGAAATTCTGAATAGTAGGATTTCGGTTTAAAATCTTAAATTGTCTTTTTTCATGTGCTTCAGCTTGAGTTACGGTTTATTTGTACCATAATATATTCTATTCGAAGATATGTCTACTAGTGGTAGGGCTACTTTTGTAGCATATGATACAATGGCCCAATTTAGGTCTCTTTGTCAATTCACAAAGACTGGTAGGACTAAGGGATGTTGTGGATGCAAGAAAGTGATCACTGTTGTAAACATCATCTAATATAAGCTAATTAAATGTGCCGACAGTAAGGTCATTAAAAATAGATTTCCTATTACTAAGAACATACCAGTAGGTAAAATTGAATCTAAAAGAAAACTTTATTTTAAATTTCAGATATATTCACAATAATTCGATCTGGATTCAATACTCTTTGATCCACACAAAGTTTAATCTCACGCTAAAACTCCTAATAATAAAGTTGGAGCTTTTTTTTTTCATTTATAAAATTTCGGATCTTATTTCTATTCTATGAATAAAAGAAAGAAAACACTGCATAATGTAATTTTTAAGGCGATAATATTCCTACGGCACTCTCTTGCAATTTTGTATTAAATACATAAGCATTTACTAAAAATGAGTCTCCTGTAGACATAAATTTTTACTTTCTTATACGCGGTATAAGTAAGTATTGTAATCATGAAAAATTTCGATCTCGAGATTTCAACGGAAATATACGTTTTGACCTTCCCTGAATCGATTCCAACTATTTTTGGAATGACATCTATGTGTGTGTGTGTGTGTGTGCGTGTGTGTGTGTCTGTGTGTGTGTGTGTGTATGTTCTCCACAGCCTAAACGGTTGAAGCTAAAATTATGAAATTTTAAACTTAAGATTTGCATATGCCTAAGGTGTGCACCTTGAAAAAAATATTCAAACCGGAAGTGCCTGTTTACTTTAGTCATATTTGGCAGTTTTCCAAAAAGTGTACTGGCTGCAAAATAAATTTCTGCCTTTTATGTATATTTTTACATAAATCGTATCATCTGCGCCTGTCAATTGTTTAACAAAATAGACGTAAATAATTTGAAGTTTTACATTTAATATATATTCTAAGATATATATTTAGTGTAAAAGCGATCTAAAGGTTAGAACAAATATAAATTAGAAAAATAATGAAACTACGAAGTGGTTTAACCAATATGCGTATAAGAAAGTTCGGTGCATGACACTGCAGATGTTTTATATCTGTCAGCTATTAGCGTATTACATATACATTCCATTTTATTATAATTAATTTTCGAACATATATGTATGTAAAGTCTCGAACAGTCAGTCGTCGTGAACGGACGTGTCGTGAGTACTCAAACATACTGTGTAGAGATAACATGCTAACTCTCAATAAAATCAACAAAAGTTATACAACTAACTTTGAAAACATCTTCACAAATTCAATAATCTTGCTGTGCTAGCGTAATAGAAACCAAAACCACAATGAAATACAAAAAAAAGACCCGCGTATAGACCAATAGGCCAACGTGCCAATCTCAAACTCCAATGGAATGGCAAGAGATTAGCACCCATAAATTTAAAGGAAAGAATCACAACCCTGAAGATAGAAATGTTCGAATAAGACCAGACAACTTGTCTTCGCCACTAACCGAAACTTGTAATCGGTTTCAGATTTAAAGTGGAAACACTGAAACAACATACACTACTATCGATAAGACTCCATAAACACCGAGGCAACCACCTATCTTCATACCCAGAGTCATCGATGTAAAACCACTGATAAATATAATCAAAGATTCAATACAAGGCTACTACTTCTTGAAGACGATTGGAAACAGTCAAGTTAAGCTACAGGCACACAACATAGGAAGCTAAAGAAAAATAGTAAAAACATTCAAAGAATAAGAAACAATGTTCCATACCCACCATCTAAAAACGCAGCGTAGCTAACGTATAGTCATAAGAAATCTGCACCATTCGACAGATGTTGAAGATCTTTAAAAAGAGATTGAAACAAAGGGACACAAAGTAACCGACATCCATAACATTAAACAAAAAATCACTAAGAAGCCTTGGCCACTATTCTACCTAGAAATTGTTTCAAACATAAACAATAAAGAAGAATACAACATAAATTTCTTGTAATACACAAAGGTGCAAATCGAGCCACCAAACCCAAAAAAAAGTACCTCAATGTGCTAGGTGCTAGTTCTATGGACACACAAAAGCATACTGCACAAAACAACCACGTTGTGTGAAATGTGGAAAGGATCATTTTACAAAATAATGCACAAAAGATATTATAACTGAAGCAACATGTGCACTCTGCGAAAGAAAACCCGCAGCTAATTACAAAGGCCGCATAGTCTACAAGGAAATACAGAAATGAAAATTCCCCCAACTAGAGAAAAAAATCCAGTACAAAAGGAACAACCACCAACACAACAACAACAGCAGCAGTAACAACAACAACCAAACGAACAACAACAATTGTATACTCAAACAAATAAAACGGACGGCACATATGCTCAAGTAACTAAAAATATTGAAATGAACAACAATGAAACAAACCCACAAACACCAAAGTCGAAACAAGATAGACTCGAACAAATGATGCAAAAAATAATAGAAAGAATGGATACCATGCTAAATCTGTTTACAATCTTAAACTCTAAAATAGAATAATGGCGCACAACCTACACTTTTCACTCTGGAATACTAATGACTTGGCCGAGAGATAAAAACTTACATGCATAATCACCATATAAACATAATGCTTTTGTCAGAAACTCACATCACCTCTAGAACACATTTTAAAGAACCCATTTACGCAACATACATAACGACACATCCGGATGATACAGCCCACGGTGGAACAGCTATAACAATAAGAAATTCGATCAAACATTACGAATAACCGGAATTCTGTATGGAGCAAATACAAGCTACCAGCATTGTAGTTGAAGATTGGACAGGACCCATAACTCTCTGCGGTGTATTGCCCCTCAGATTTCAATATCAAAGATAATCGATTTTCATTCAGTTTTCAAAGCACCTGAAAACAGATTTATAGCAGGAGGCGATTATAACGCGAAGCATACCGACCGGGGATCGCGCCTAATAACACCACGTGGACGTGAATTAAGTAAAACAATACAAACCAATCAATTATCTTATACAACCACAGGTGAACCATCACACCATCACACCGCTAGCAGAAATCTGCGGTTTTGTAAAAAGGACAGAAGAATAAGAAAATTTGAAGCAGCAGATAAGATGTTGAATGTATGTCTTTACAGGTAGGCTGCACATAGAATTTTTGTTTTGATTCGGTACTTAAGTAGAAATATACATGAGTATTAACGATCCAGTATTTTGCATTACACCATTACGGCGAGTATTAATTCGTCTCAATTCACTGCCTCCAAAAGTTTGAGATGTGTCGGACATATCATTTGTATTGAAGTGTATTATGTCCTAATATGTAAGAGATTTAGATGAATTGAGTCTTTTATATCAAGTAACATTCAAAGAAATGTTCATTTGTATATATTTACATTTTCGTATAATTAATACATATGACATGAATTAACAAGCCGACTAATACTTGTGTAGTGACTTCTAGTTTTCCAATTACTTTATTATAAAGCAAGCTTCAGTAGCAAAAAAATCAGGCATTTTCTATTATTAAATTACTAATTATTTGGGCGAATTTTCTGAAAAGTCATGACTAACTAGTCTTGTGGAGAATCAATGAAATGGATCCTCTTTAAAACGTAGGCCGCTCTCAAAACAATAAACAGAGGCAGATGAATGCGCAACGTCAAACGCATCCGCAACTCCTACCCAATAGATCCAGTTGCTCCGGTAAAAAAGCCGTGCGCGTAAACTCCAATTCGGCCAGTGGACTGGTTCGTTGGTAGCTTGCTTGTCGCGAGATAAGTAAGTTAAGCGACGCACTGTGCCCTTAGAGCTTGGATGAGTGACCGTCCTAGTGGAGTATCTCGCCGGTAGGGTTCACTAGTGGCAACACTAGTAAGAGACAGGTTTCCCCAGGATTCCCCGGTTTCCCTTGTCCAAGGTACACCAAAAACACTGACGCTCTGCCCTGAATCGAAACGTCACCTTTCGTGTAAACCTCGCAGTTTAGGTCATGTGACTTGTAGAACAAGGGGCCAATAGCAGCTACAATTGGCAGCTGGTTGCAGCACTAGCATCTGTGGTAAACAAAAAGATACAAACACAACACTACGGATAGGTACACTGCACTACACTGGCATAATACACTCTAAAGAGGACCCAGTTGCCTATAACAGATCACGACAATAACAAACAAAAAACTCCAATCGGGAGTATTACACACCCTCTTCCAGCATACACACTTCTGCTGCCACAAGGTCAAGGTGATCAGCAATCAAAATCAAACTTCTGCTTCCGAAGGGTAAGAGCATCCAGCAACCAAACACACATTTCTGCTACCGAAAGGTCCAGCATCATACATACACTTCTGCCACACATAAAATATATACAGATAAGCAATGTGTATGGGAATACGCATGGTGCGTCGATGTAGTCCGCGAGTTGGTGTAAGAAGTGCTATCATGAAATTTTTTAATATACGCCCCGTCTAAACTATAAACATTGTTGTGGCAAATACAATTTTGAAAAAGCCGAACTCTTGTCTGAATCAATTAGAAGCGTGAAGTGTACGAAAGTACGCTTAAATATATATATATATATATATATATATATATATATATATATATATATATATATATATAAATATGTATATATATATATATATAATTATATATATATATATATATATATATATATATAAATATGTATATATATATATAATTATATATATATATATATATATATATATATATATATATATATATATATATATATAAATATGTATATATATATAATTATATATATATATATATATATATATATATATATATATACATATATATATATATATATATATATATATATATATATATATATATATATATATATATATATATATATATATATTGTAGCAACGAGCCTCCTAAATATATATTTTTTTAAATGACAACGAAAAAAAAGAAGGTTGTTATCTTGGAAGTAAAAAGAGCTGTCATAAAAAAGGTTTCTCATAAAGAAGTTCTATTATGACGAGTAAAATTTAATATTTTGTTAACGTTCTGCTTATAAATACATATCTATGCATTTGTTTAAAGTTTTAATTATTTCTTTTCATATTTTTTTGAGGGTGTTTTAATCGGTTAGAACCATATATCCTTACATATTCCTCTGGGATGATTCTCATGTTAGAAAATGGCGCCCAACATTGCTGCCGATAGCACCACTCAAATGTAAGAAACATCTAAACTACAAACGAAAATCCACGTGTACATAATACCACGTGCGACAAAACCACGAGTATAGAATTGCTCGCGCATAATTACTGAAGACATCGTGCGCAAAATTCCACGACCCCTCCAAAACGGCAGCCTGCCTCCAGCCGAAGCAACAAGCCACGGCCGGCCACTAATCCCATCAGAAGCCCATATTCGCAAAGAAACATGGCTCAAAATATTGTAATGTCTGCAGACCAATTCAATTCATTCATCGCAAACGTCACTGAAACGTTACGCCAAACAGCGAGTTCTTCAAGTACCTCGAGCACACTTACTCTGGGTACCTACACGGGAAATTTTGCTAAATGCACATCACGTTTCGACGGAAGTTCTAGTGCTGATGTCGATGCATTCATAGATGCCATCAGTGTATATAAGGATTGTTTAAGCATAACAAAAGAAAATGCATTAAAAGGCTTGCCCAAGCTCTTCACGGGGCTAGCAGCAACATGGTGGAATGGTATGAAACCACACACCACTTCGTATGAAGATGCTATTTCCAAATTGCGCTCCGCGTTCGATCGTAGGAAGCCGGCATATAAACTATATAGGGAACTGTTCTCGAAAGAACAAGAAACTGACACAAGTACAGACATATTCGTTTGTCAAGTTCGGGCAATTTTTGCAAAATTACCAAAACCACCCTTAGCTGAAAGTGTACAGTTAGACATGATATTCGGTTTGCTGTCTCGTGGAATACGTAAGCGGATTCCACGCGAATCAGTGAAAACCTTCGAAGATTTGCTTACTTGCGCAAGATCAATCGAAGAATCACTGATTGAGAAACGTGATCGACAGAAAAGTATACAATCAAAAAAAATTTGTAAGTCCTAATACCCCTGTGACCAATAGTAACCGTAAGGAACGACCACGATGTGCTTTTTGCAACAATTTTGGTCACTCTCAGAATGAGTGCCGCAATTTCGCTCGTTCTAAGGAACAAGTGACACTCGACAAAACAGCACCCTCTTTGTTATCTCAGAACACACCTGCGTCACGCCCATCTATAAGTTGTTATGGTTGCGGAGCTCCAGGTGTGATCAGAAGCAACTGCACTACTTGTAGAAACAAGAAAGCAACGTCGACGGACGCCGTAGAGTTCAACGCTGTCGATGCAGCACCAAATCTCCTGACGCCACGTCCTCGCCCTCTCCTATATTTTCACGTGCTCGGAGCACGTGGGTGTGGGCTTGTAGATACAGCTGCAAAGTCAAGTGTCGCTGGCTATTCTTTTTACCAGCTCTTGCTTAAGAAGAAACAGCACTTCGAGAGTGTGAGAACCACTGTAACTCTCGCTGACGGCGTAGGATGTGTCAAGGACATACTTGTCACTAAACTCGACGTCGTCATCATGGGCCGTATAATAACTACCCAGTTCATCGTACTACCGGACGCCCAGAAAATCGTACATTTCTTTGTGTGGATTTCTTAGAGAAGGATAGCATCGTGCTAAACATACCAACACGCAACTGGTATTTTCATCAAACACCTGTAGAAGTACACGATTTAGCTTTTGAAGCCGATGGAGAAAATGATATAGTCATCACGCAAATAAGTGTACTACGTGAGGAAGAAGGACAGATGCTGAACGAGGAAGAGCGCAGGCAGCTAAACCAATTTATCACCGAGTCAAATGAAGTGTTTGGACCGTTAGGAGAAGCAACACCATACGCCGAACATCATATTGACACGGGAAATCACGTTACGGTCAGTGTACCGCCGTATAGGATGCCAGCGGTAAAGAAAGAAATAATAACCGATCACATAATCGAAGATTGCGAATCCCCATGGGCCGCACCTGTAGTGCTAGTACCCAAAAAGGACAACAAAGTTCGCGTATGTATAGACTATAGATGATTGAACGCGATAACCACTAGCGATAAATACCCAATACCGCGCATGGACGAATTGATGCATCTCGCCAAACAAACGCTTTTCATGTCAACACTAGATTTACGTTCAGCTTACTAGCAAGTTGCTGTTAGCGAAACAGATCGTGACAAAACCGCTTTTACCACATCTTTTGGAATGTTCCGCTTCAAGAGAATGCCGTTTGGACTCAAAAACGCTAGGGCTACATTCCACAGATTAATAGATCGGTTTCGTAGCGGACTCAAAGATGTTCCCATCTTTGCATATTTGGACGATCTAATTGTATTGTCCACGTCATTTTCAGATCACCTGCACGACTTACAATTAGTATTCGATCGGTTAAATCTGTTTGGTTTACGCGCAAAACGTGGAAAATACGTATTTGTCCGCTCAGAAGTGAAATTCCTCGGCCACGTAATAACGACACAGGGAATAAAAACTGATCCTGGAAAAGTATCTGCGATCGCAAATATGTTACCACCACGAAATTTAAAACAGGTTAGAGGTTTTTTACAAACTTTTTCCTGGTACCGACGGTTCGTGCACAACTTTTCCTCCGTCGCTAAACCATTGAGCGACCTTACGAAGAAGGATGTGCAGTGGAAGTGGAAAGATTGTCAACAACATGCATTTGACAGCTTGAAGACCGCTTTAACATCAGCTGAAGCAACATGAAGGATTGCCCTTCTTAATCCGCACCGACGCAAGTGGTTACGCTTTAGGAGCTGTTCTCTTGAAGGGTGGGGGGGAGCGATGAAAGACCAGTGGAATATGCTAGCCGGCTGTTGAGCTCAGCCGAGAGAAATTACAGCACCACCGAGAGGGAAGCACTAGTGGTCGTTTGGGCTGTTAACAAATTCAGGGGCTATATTGAAGGGGGAGAAGTGGTCGTTGGATCTGACCACCAAGCTCTTAAGTGGCTCATGACATTGAAGTCACCTACGGGAAGGCTCGCAAGATGGGCTCTCGCGCTGCAACCTTATAACCTTCAGGTGACGTATGTGCCAGGTAAATCTAATGTAGTTGCTGATTCATTATCTAGACCACCTTGCACTGCTGAAGATGATCGGCTCTGTGAGCTATGTAATGTTGAGGTGGAAATGCCAACAAGAGGCGCCACTAACATCAGGATGGAGCAGTTTACAGATCCTGACCTACGCAAGATCATCAACTGTTTTGAAACACCAGGCCACGCTGACCTGACAAATTGGACAGGTAGCGGATACTTAATGATAAGCGGTGTCCTTTACAGATTCGCGCCTGAACAAGACACTAAACAGGCCCAATTAGTTATTCCGGAGTCCAGACGTGCTCGTATCATGGTAGAATACCACGACGACGCTACTGTAGGCCACTATGGTGTAGAAAGGACAACCCAAAGAATCGCGTCTCGTTTTTATTGGCCCGGTATGCGTAAGTATGTTGCGATACAAGGCATCAAACATGAAGCCAGCCGGTCTTCTGAAGACTCCAGCAGCAGCCCAACGGTCCGAAGTCGTCGCTGTGGATCTATTCGGCCCTTTACCCACCTCTCCAACCGGCCATCGTTGGATTTTCATAGTTGAAGACGTAGCGACGAAATGGAAAGAAATATTTCCATTGATAGAAGCCACAAGCGTAGCATGTGCTCTCATTCTCATAGACGAGATTTTTCTGCGTTATGGCACTCCACGTAAAATGATCTCATACAATGGAGTCCAATTCGTGAGTGGACTAATGCAGCACGTAACTCATTGCTTAGGCATTAAACAAGCATTGACACCTGTTTATCATCCCGAAGCAAACCGCGTTGAAAGAAAGAATCGGGATATGAAGACTCAGTTAGCTATATTGGTTGGGGATCAACACACAACATGGACAGAGAAATTACCTGCTATTAGGTTTTCCATGAATACTGCCATCTGCCAATCTACTGGTCACTCCGCCGCATACTTGACTTTCGGAAGGGAATTAAGAACTTCTGACGATGTAAATCACGATTTGCGCGCAATATGCAAGGACGAGAACTTCGTTGCACAAATTACTCCATATTTGGTAAACATAGCAGATGTAATAAAAGACGTCAGAGAGATTCATGACGCCGAACAAGATAGGCGCAAGAAATTCACAAATGGAAAATGGAGAGAAGCTCTCCCGTATTCCCCTGGAGATCTAGTAATGGTCCAAACACACATACTAAGTAATGTTGCTAAAGGTGTGTCATCGAAGATAGGACCCAAACGTGATGGTCCCTATACAATTCTGCGGCAGAATTCTTCGACGACCTATACAGTAGCCGCCGTAAATCAGCCTGATGTATCGGTTGGCTGTTACCACGTATCTGCCTTGACACCCTACGTCATGAAACGGGGTGAAGCCGTAGCTGAGCCAACACATCCTAAACGTCAACGGGAAAGACCGCCAAAACTACGGAGTCTCATTCCTGACGCTGTTTCTGGATCTTTTTCGGGGCGAAAGCTACGATCCAGAGGGGGAGATCTGTAGCAACGAGCCTCCTAAACATATATTTTTTTAAATATCCGAGGAGAGTTGACAACGAAAAAAAAGAAGGTTGTTATCTTGGAAGTAAAAAGAGCTGTCATAAAAAAGGTTTCTCATAAAAAAAGTTCTATTATTATGACGTGTAAAATTTAATATTTTGTTAACGTTCTGCTTATAAATACACAGCTATACATTTGTTTAAAGTTTTAATTATTTCTTTTCATATTTTTTTGAGGGTGTTTTAATCGATAAGAACCATATATCCTTACATATTTCTCTGGGATGATTCTCATGTTAGAATATATATATATATATATATATATATATATATATATATATATATATATATATATATATATATATATATATATATATATATATATATATGTATGTATGTATGTGTATATAAATATATTTACATATATATGAGCTTCTTCAACAGAAAAGACTTTACGTCCAGCAAGCAAACACACTTCTGCTACCGAAAGGTCAGAATATCAAGCATTAAACATACATTTCTGCTACTGAAATATCAGATTTGTTTTATTTGCATAATTTATTGATCAAAAAAATCCTTACTCGCAACCAAAGCCTTAAGCGTTTGAAGAAGTTCTGTTGAGTTATTGGAGGAATACCACCTTCAGCATACAGCCCTGGTTCCAATGGGAGACAGAGAGATATAAGCTAGCTTCCCAAATAAATAATTCTTTTAATAAATCCATTATCGGAACTCAAAAATAAACACAGTTATACCAATTAAAATCATAGAAGTAATACGTGCACCAGTCTGAATACATTATTTTTTTCATACATACAGGAACGAAACATCAATATGCGTTCACACACACAGACACACACACACACACACACACACACACACATACTAAAAGACATCATTTCAAACATGGCCAGAATCGATTAAAGGAAGGTCTATAGGTATATCTTCATAAATATCTCCTGATTCCTAAAAAAATATGTGCTATAAGAAGCACTTACTAGAAGTACCACGGCTCGTGATCGTTTCGTTTCAAGCAAATACAAAGATTTTAAATAAAGCACATATATGTACGTTATTTAGGGTACTACAATTTCACCAACATGAAGTTAGGCTTCATTTATGAAAATAAGCCATACGACCACATAAATTATTGTAGGAATCCATTTGCTATACTATATGAAATGTATGCACAATTTCAAGACTCACGCAATGAAATTTAGACAAAATCTGTGAAAACGACAGTTTTAAATGCATATCATGTTATAATTTTTATTTTCTGTTTGTGTGTTGGGATTGTGAAATTATGGGAAAGGATGTACAGAATACCCTAATAAAAATATACAAATTATGGAAAAAAATTTTCTTAACTAATTTAAAATTACATATACTTTACAAAACATATTATTTAATCGATGATCGATATTTCAATTTTTGTGTATGTGTGGTGTACGGTGTTGGTGTTTGTGTTAATGTTAGGTGTGCTGCTCATAGAACTCCTCATGAAATATGGGTAAGTATTGCTAGAGATGCTTGTGTTTGAGTCTACATGTGGTGTAGTTATCGTGAATTTGATCGATGTTTCTTATAATCGTGTATGAATTAAATTATGTGTTTTTGTAAGATTTTTGTGATGTGCCTTGAATGTCATCTCGGATGTAAGGTATGTTAGTATCTTGGGGCATTTGTGCACTGCATATATATATATATTTATATATATATATATATATATATATATATATATATATATATATATATATATATATATATATATATATATATATATATATATATATATATATATATATATATATATATATATATATATATATAGAGGGTAGCGAAGGTTCAAAAAAGGATAGTCGAGCGAACGCCGTAGCTCGAGCGCGACAGTTTTAGGCACGATGACTAGGGTCATCGTGTTAATAGCATGTAAGTAGTTTTAAGATTATGTTTAAGGATTTATCATTTTGTTAATATGTGAATACAGATATATTTTAAAACGGAAGTAAGTTCTATCGACATCCCTTGACCAAGTTTCCACGAGCCTTCGTTTCGGCAGGTTTTTATTATTATTTTATTTAATTATAAACGGTGTGGACCCGTCTGTCCACTGGTGGCAGCATAATTAACACCGATAGTCCATATTATTACACACCTACAGACAAAATAAAATACTTAGGTATAAACTTATAGAGAATACTAAGACACGACCAACATATAAAACACGCAATATCAAAAGCATGTGATGGGTTTCGCAACCTATATTCTCTCTCGTCCAAAATTGCTCGTTAACAATTAAAAATTAAAAAACTCCTCACTTCATCAATCATACGCCCTCATCATCATGTATGCGGCCTTGTTCTGGTATAACGCACTTGTCACCACCACAAAACTACTGAAACGCCTTCAAAATAAAAGTCTTCGCCTATCGACCAGTTCTGGAAGTTACATATGCAGTGCACAAATGCCCCAAGATACTAACATACCTTACATCCGAGATGACATTTACCTTACATCCGAGATGACATTCAAGGCACATCACAAAAATCTTACAAAAACACATAATTTAATTCATACACGATTATAAGAAACATCGATCAAATTCACGATAACTACACCACATGTAGACTCAAACACAAGCATCTCTAGCAATACTTACCCATATTTCATGAGGAGTTCTATGAGCAGCACACCTAACATTAACACAAACACCAACACCGTACACCACACATACACAAAAATTGAAATATCGATCATCGATTAAATAATATGTTTTGTAAAGTATATGTAATTTTAAATTAGTTAAGAAAATTTTTTTCCATAATTTGTATATTTTTATTAGGGTATTCTGTACATCCTTTCCCATAATTTCACAATCCCAACACACAAACAGAAAATAAAAATTATAACATGATATGCATTTAAAACTGTCGTTTTCACAGATTTTGTCTAAATTTCATTGCGTGAGTCTTGAAATTGTGCATACATTTCATATAGTATAGCAAATGGATTCCTACAATAATTTATGTGGTCGTATGGCTTATTTTCATAAATGAAGCCTAACTTCATGTTGGTGAAATTGTAGTACCCTAAATAACGTACATATATGTGCTTTATTTAAAATCTTTGTATTTGCTTGAAACGAAACACGAGCCGTGGTACTTCTAGTAAGTGCTTCTTATAGCACATATTTTTTTAGGAATCAGGAGATATTTATGAAGATATACCTATAGACCTTCCTTTAATCGATTCTGGCCATGTTTGAAATGATGTCTTTTAGTATGTGTGTGTGTGTGTGTGTGTGTGTGTGTCTGTGTGTGTGAACGCATATTGATGTTTCGTTCCTGTATGTATGAAAAAAATAATGTATTCAGACTGGTGCACGTATTACTTCTATGATTTTAATTGGTATAACTGTGTTTATTTTTGAGTTCCGATAATGGATTTATTAAAAGAATTATTTATTTGGGAAGCTAGCTTATATCTCTCTGTCTCCCATTGGAACCAGGGCTGTATGCTGAAGGTGGTATTCCTCCAATAACTCAACAGAACTTCTTCAAACGCTTAAGGCTTTGGTTGCGAGTAAGGATTTTTTTGATCAATAAATTATGCAAATAAAACAAATCTGATATTTCAGTAGCAGAAATGTATGTTTAATGCTTGATATTCTGACCTTTCGGTAGCAGAAGTGTGTTTGCTTGCTGGACGTAAAGTCTTTTCTGTTGAAGAAGCTCATATATATGTAAATATATTTATATACACATACATACATACATATATATATATATATATATATATATATATATATATATATATATATATATATATATATATATATATTCTAACATGAGAATCATCCCAGAGAAATATGTAAGGATATATGGTTCTTATCGATTAAAACACCCTCAAAAAAATATGAAAAGAAATAATTAAAACTTTAAACAAATGTATAGCTGTGTATTTATAAGCAGAACGTTAACAAAATATTAAATTTTACACGTCATAATAATAGAACTTTTTTTATGAGAAACCTTTTTTATGACAGCTCTTTTTACTTCCAAGATAACAACCTTCTTTTTTTTCGTTGTCAACTCTCCTCGGATATTTAAAAAAATATATGTTTAGGAGGCTCGTTGCTACAGATCTCCCCCTCTGGATCGTAGCTTTCGCCCCGAAAAAGATCCAGAAACAGCGTCAGGAATGAGACTCCGTAGTTTTGGCGGTCTTTCCCGTTGACGTTTAGGATGTGTTGGCTCAGCTACGGCTTCACCCCGTTTCATGACGTAGGGTGTCAAGGCAGATACGTGGTAACAGCCAACCGATACATCAGGCTGATTTACGGCGGCTACTGTATAGGTCGTCGAAGAATTCTGCCGCAGAATTGTATAGGGACCATCACGTTTGGGTCCTATCTTCGATGACACACCTTTAGCAACATTACTTAGTATGTGTGTTTGGACCATTACTAGATCTCCAGGGGAATACGGGAGAGCTTCTCTCCATTTTCCATTTGTGAATTTCTTGCGCCTATCTTGTTCGGCGTCATGAATCTCTCTGACGTCTTTTATTACATCTGCTATGTTTACCAAATATGGAGTAATTTGTGCAACGAAGTTCTCGTCCTTGCATATTGCGCGCAAATCGTGATTTACATCGTCAGAAGTTCTTAATTCCCTTCCGAAAGTCAAGTATGCGGCGGAGTGACCAGTAGATTGGCAGATGGCAGTATTCATGGAAAACCTAATAGCAGGTAATTTCTCTGTCCATGTTGTGTGTTGATCCCCAACCAATATAGCTAACTGAGTCTTCATATCCCGATTCTTTCTTTCAACGCGGTTTGCTTCGGGATGATAAACAGGTGTCAATGCTTGTTTAATGCCTAAGCAATGAGTTACGTGCTGCATTAGTCCACTCACGAATTGGACTCCATTGTATGAGATCATTTTACGTGGAGTGCCATAACGCAGAAAAATCTCGTCTATGAGAATGAGAGCACATGCTACGCTTGTGGCTTCTATCAATGGAAATATTTCTTTCCATTTCGTCGCTACGTCTTCAACTATGAAAATCCAACGATGGCCGGTTGGAGAGGTGGGTAAAGGGCCGAATAGATCCACAGCGACGACTTCGGACCGTTGGGCTGCTGCTGGAGTCTTCAGAAGACCGGCTGGCTTCATGTTTGATGCCTTGTATCGCAACATACTTACGCATACCGGGCCAATAAAAACGAGACGCGATTCTTTGGGTTGTCCTTTCTACACCATAGTGGCCTACAGTAGCGTCGTCGTGGTATTCTACCATGATACGAGCACGTCTGGACTCCGGAATAACTAATTGGGCCTGTTTAGTGTCTTGTTCAGGCGCGAATCTGTAAAGGACACCGCTTATCATTAAGTATCCGCTACCTGTCCAATTTGTCAGGTCAGCGTGGCCTGGTGTTTCAAAACAGTTGATGATCTTGCGTAGGTCAGGATCTGTAAACTGCTCCATCCTGATGTTAGTGGCGCCTCTTGTTGGCATTTCCACCTCAACATTACATAGCTCACAGAGCCGATCATCTTCAGCAGTGCAAGGTGGTCTAGATAATGAATCAGCAACTACATTAGATTTACCTGGCACATACGTCACCTGAAGGTTATAAGGTTGCAGCGCGAGAGCCCATCTTGCGAGCCTTCCCGTAGGTGACTTCAATGTCATGAGCCACTTAAGAGCTTGGTGGTCAGATCCAACGACCACTTCTCCCCCTTCAATATAGCCCCTGAATTTGTTAACAGCCCAAACGACCACTAGTGCTTCCCTCTCGGTGGTGCTGTAATTTCTCTCGGCTGAGCTCAACAGCCGGCTAGCATATTCCACTGGTCTTTCATCGCTCCCCCCCACCCTTCAAGAGAACAGCTCCTAAAGCGTAACCACTTGCGTCGGTGCGGATTAAGAAGGGCAATCCTTCATGTTGCTTCAGCTGATGTTAAAGCGGTCTTCAAGCTGTCAAATGCATGTTGTTGACAATCTTTCCACTTCCACTGCACATCCTTCTTCGTAAGGTCGCTCAATGGTTTAGCGACGGAGGAAAAGTTGTGCACGAACCGTCGGTACCAGGAAAAAGTTTGTAAAAAACCTCTAACCTGTTTTAAATTTCGTGGTGGTAACATATTTGCGATCGCAGATACTTTTCCAGGATCAGTTTTTATTCCCTGTGTCGTTATTACGTGGCCGAGGAATTTCACTTCTGAGCGGACAAATACGTATTTTCCACGTTTTGCGCGTAAACCAAACAGATTTAACCGATCGAATACTAATTGTAAGTCGTGCAGGTGATCTGAAAATGACGTGGACAATACAATTAGATCGTCCAAATATGCAAAGATGGGAACATCTTTGAGTCCGCTACGAAACCGATCTATTAATCTGTGGAATGTAGCCCTAGCGTTTTTGAGTCCAAACGGCATTCTCTTGAAGCGGAACATTCCAAAAGATGTGGTAAAAGCGGTTTTGTCACGATCTGTTTCGCTAACAGCAACTTGCTAGTAAGCTGAACGTAAATCTAGTGTTGACATGAAAAGCGTTTGTTTGGCGAGATGCATCAATTCGTCCATGCGCGGTATTGGGTATTTATCGCTAGTGGTTATCGCGTTCAATCATCTATAGTCTATACATACGCGAACTTTGTTGTCCTTTTTGGGTACTAGCACTACAGGTGCGGCCCATGGGGATTCGCAATCTTCGATTATGTGATCGGTTATTATTTCTTTCTTTACCGCTGGCATCCTATACGGCGGTACACTGACCGTAACGTGATTTCCCGTGTCAATATGATGTTCGGCGTATGGTGTTGCTTCTCCTAACGGTCCAAACACTTCATTTGACTCGGTGATAAATTGGTTTAGCTGCCTGCGCTCTTCCTCGTTCAGCATCTGTCCTTCTTCCTCACGTAGTACACTTATTTGCGTGATGACTATATCATTTTCTCCATCGGCTTCAAAAGCTAAATCGTGTACTTCTACAGGTGTTTGATGAAAATACCAGTTGCGTGTTGGTATGTTTAGCACGATGCTATCCTTCTCTAAGAAATCCACACAAAGAAATGTACGATTTTCTGGGCGTCCGGTAGTACGATGAACTGGGTAGTTATTATACGGCCCATGATGACGACGTCGAGTTTAGTGACAAGTATGTCCTTGACACATCCTACGCCGTCAGCGAGAGTTACAGTGGTTCTCACACTCTCGAAGTGCTGTTTCTTCTTAAGCAAGAGCTGGTAAAAAGAATAGCCAGCGACACTTGACTTTGCAGCTGTATCTACAAGCCCACACCCACGTGCTCCGAGCACGTGAAAATATAGGAGAGGGCGAGGACGTGGCGTCAGGAGATTTGGTGCTGCATCGACAGCGTTGAACTCTACGGCGTCCGTCGACGTTGCTTTCTTGTTTCTACAAGTAGTGCAGTTGCTTCTGATCACACCTGGAGCTCCGCAACCATAACAACTTATAGATGGGCGTGACGCAGGTGTGTTCTGAGATAACAAAGAGGGTGCTGTTTTGTCGAGTGTCACTTGTTCCTTAGAACGAGCGAAATTGCGGCACTCATTCTGAGAGTGACCAAAATTGTTGCAAAAAGCACATCGTGGTCGTTCCTTACGGTTACTATTGGTCACAGGGGTATTAGGACTTACAAATTTTTTTTGATTGTATACTTTTCTGTCGATCACGTTTCTCAATCAGTGATTCTTCGATTGATCTTGCGCAAGTAAGCAAATCTTCGAAGGTTTTCACTGATTCGCGTGGAATCCGCTTACGTATTCCACGAGACAGCAAACCGAATATCATGTCTAACTGTACACTTTCAGCTAAGGGTGGTTTTGGTAATTTTGCAAAAATTGCCCGAACTTGACAAACGAATATGTCTGTACTTGTGTCAGTTTCTTGTTCTTTCGAGAACAGTTCCCTATATAGTTTATATGCCGGCTTCCTACGATCGAACGCGGAGCGCAATTTGGAAATAGCATCTTCATACGAAGTGGTGTGTGGTTTCATACCATTCCACCATGTTGCTGCTAGCCCCGTGAAGAGCTTGGGCAAGCCTTTTAATGCATTTTCTTTTGTTATGCTTAAACAATCCTTATATACACTGATGGCATCTATGAATGCATCGACATCAGCACTAGAACTTCCGTCGAAACGTGATGTGCATTTAGCAAAATTTCCCGTGTAGGTACCCAGAGTAAGTGTGCTCGAGGTACTTGAAGAACTCGCTGTTTGGCGTAACGTTTCAGTGACGTTTGCGATGAATGAATTGAATTGGTCTGCAGACATTACAATATTTTGAGCCATGTTTCTTTGCGAATATGGGCTTCTGATGGGATTAGTGGCCGGCCGTGGCTTGTTGCTTCGGCTGGAGGCAGGCTGCCGTTTTGGAGGGGTCGTGGAATTTTGCGCACGATGTCTTCAGTAATTATGCGCGAGCAATTCTATACTCGTGGTTTTGTCGCACGTGGTATTATGTACACGTGGATTTTCGTTTGTAGTTTAGATGTTTCTTACATTTGAGTGGTGCTATCGGCAGCAATGTTGGGCGCCATTTTCTAACATGAGAATCATCCCAGAGGAATATGTAAGGATATATGGTTCTTACCGATTAAAACACCCTCAAAAAAATATGAAAAGAAATAATTAAAACTTTAAACAAATGCATAGATATGTATTTATAAGCAGAACGTTAACAAAATATTAAATTTTACTCGTCATAATAGAACTTCTTTATGAGAAACCTTTTTTATGACAGCTCTTTTTACTTCCAAGATAACAACCTTCTTTTTTTTCGTTGTCATTTAAAAAAATATATATTTAGGAGGCTCGTTGCTACAATATATATATATATATATATATATATATATATATATATATATATATATATATATATATATATATATATATATATATATATATGTATATATATATATATATATATATATATATATATATATATATATATATATATATAATTATATATATATACATATTTATATATATATATATATATATATATATATATATATATATATATATATATATATATATATATATATATATATATATATATAATTATATATATATATACATATTTATATATATATATATATATATATATATATATATATATATATATATATATATATATATATAATTATATATATATATATATATATACATATTTATATATATATATATATATATATATATATATATATATATATATTTAAGCGTACTTTCGTACACTTCACGCTTCTAATTGATTCAGACAAGAGTTCGGCTTTTTCAAAATTGTATTTGCCACAACAATGTTTATAGTTTAGACGGGGCGTATATTAAAAAATTTCATGATAGCACTTCTTACACCAACTCGCGGACTACATCGACGCACCATGCGTATTCCCATACACATTGCTTATCTGTATATATTTTATGTGTGGCAGAAGTGTATGTATGATGCTGGACCTTTCGGTAGCAGAAATGTGTGTTTGGTTGCTGGATGCTCTTACCCTTCGGAAGCAGAAGTTTGATTTTGATTGCTGATCACCTTGACCTTGTGGCAGCAGAAGTGTGTATGCTGGAAGAGGGTGTGTAATACTCCCGATTGGAGTTTTTTGTTTGTTATTGTCGTGATCTGTTATAGGCAACTGGGTCCTCTTTAGAGTGTATTATGCCAGTGTAGTGCAGTGTACCTATCCGTAGTGTTGTGTTTGTATCTTTTTGTTTACCACAGATGCTAGTGCTGCAACCAGCTGCCAATTGTAGCTGCTATTGGCCCCTTGTTCTACAAGTCACATGACCTAAACTGCGAGGTTTACACGAAAGGTGACGTTTCGATTCAGGGCAGAGCGTCAGTGTTTTTGGTGTACCTTGGACAAGGGAAACCGGGGAATCCTGGGGAAACCTGTCTCTTACTAGTGTTGCCACTAGTGAACCCTACCGGCGAGATACTCCACTAGGACGGTCACTCATCCAAGCTCTAAGGGCACAGTGCGTCGCTTAACTTACTTATCTCGCGACAAGCAAGCTACCAACGAACCAGTCCACTGGCCGAATTGGAGTTTACGCGCACGGCTTTTTTACCGGAGCAACTGGATCTATTGGGTAGGAGTTGCGGATGCGTTTGACGTTGCGCATTCATCTGCCTCTGTTTATTGTTTTGAGAGCGGCCTACGTTTTAAAGAGGATCCATTTCATTGATTCTCCACAAGACTAGTTAGTCATGACTTTTCAGAAAATTCGCCCAAATAATTAGTAATTTAATAATAGAAAATGCCTGATTTTTTTGCTACTGAAGCTTGCTTTATAATAAAGTAATTGGAAAACTAGAAGTCACTACACAAGTATTAGTCGGCTTGTTAATTCATGTCATATGTATTAATTATACGAAAATGTAAATATATACAAATGAACATTTCTTTGAATGTTACTTGATATAAAAGACTCAATTCATCTAAATCTCTTACATATTAGGACATAATACACTTCAATACAAATGATATGTCCGACACATCTCAAACTTTTGGAGGCAGTGAATTGAGACGAATTAATACTCGCCGTAATGGTGTAATGCAAAATACTGGATCGTTAATACTCATGTATATTTCTACTTAAGTACCGAATCAAAACAAAAATTCTATGTGCAGCCTACCTGTAAAGACATACATTCAACATCTTATCTGCTGCTTCAAATTTTCTTATTCTTCTGTCCTTTTTACAAAACCGCAGATTTCTGCTAGCGGTGTGATGGTGTGATGGTTCACCTGTGGTTGTATAAGATAATTGATTGGTTTGTATTGTTTTACTTAATTCACGTCCACGTGGTGTTATTAGGCGCGATCCCCGGTCGGTATGCTTCGCGTTATAATCGCCTCCTGCTATAAATCTGTTTTCAGGTGCTTTGAAAACTGAATGAAAATCGATTATCTTTGATATTGAAATCTGAGGGGCAATACACCGCAGAGAGTTATGGGTCCTGTCCAATCTTCAACTACAATGCTGGTAGCTTGTATTTGCTCCATACAGAATTCCGGTTATTCGTAATGTTTGATCGAATTTCTTATTGTTATAGCTGTTCCACCGTGGGCTGTATCATCCGGATGTGTCGTTATGTATGTTGCGTAAAGTTCTTTAAAATGTGTTCTAGAGGTGATGTGAGTTTCTGACAAAAGCATTATGTTTATATGGTGATTATGCATGTAAGTTTTTATCTCTCGGCCAAGTCATTAGTATTCCAGAGTGAAAAGTGTAGGTTGTGCGCCATTATTCTATTTTAGAGTTTAAGATTGTAAACAGATTTAGCATGGTATCCATTCTTTCTATTATTTTTTGCATCATTTGTTCGAGTCTATCTTGTTTCGACTTTGGTGTTTGTGGGTTTGTTTCATTGTTGTTCATTTCAATATTTTTATATATATATATATATATATATATATATATATATATATATATATATATATATATATATATATATATATATATATATATATATATATATATATATATATATATATGATTGATGAAGTGAGGAGTTTTTTAATTTTTAATTGTTAACGAGCAATTTTGGACGAGAGAGAATATAGGTTGCGAAACCCATCACATGCTTTTGATATTGCGTGTTTTATATGTTGGTCGTGTCTTAGTATTCTCTATAAGTTTATACCTAAGTATTTTATTTTGTCTGTAGGTGTGTAATAATATGGACTATCGGTGTTAATTATGCTGCCACCAGTGGACAGACGGGTCCACACCGTTTATAATTAAATAAAAAAATAATAAAAACCTGCCGAAACGAAGGCTCGTGGAAATATATATATATATATATATATATATATATATATATATATATATATATATATATATATATATATATATATATATATATATATATATATATATATATATATATATATATATATATATATATATATATATATATATATATATATATATATATATATATATATATATATATATATATATATATATATATATATATTATATATATATATATATATATATATATATATATATATATATATATATATATATATATATATATATATATATATATATATATATATATATATATATATATATATATATATATATATATATATATATATATATATATATATATATATATATATATATATATATATATATATATATATATATATATATATATATATATATATATATATATATATATATATATATATATATATATATATATATATATATATATATATATATATATATATATATATATATATATATATATATATATATATATATATATATATATATATATATATATATATATATATATATATATATATATATATATATATATATATATATATATATATATATATATATATATATATATATATATATATATATATATATATATATATATATATATATATATATATATATATATATATATATATATATATATATATATATATATATATATATATATATATATATATATATATATATATATATATATATATATATATATATATATATATATATATATATATATATATATATATATATATATATATATATATATATATATATATATATATATATATATATATATATATATATATATATATATATATATATATATATATATATATATATATATATATATATATATATATATATATATATATATATATATATATATATATATATATATATATATATATATATATATATATATATATATATATATATGATACAATAATCTAACTCCGGTTCAAAGTCACCGTAATACCGGACAATGCATCAAGTTTTGTAAATAAACAACACGAATTTTGAAAACAAATTGCTAATCTAAAATTGTAAATAAGGGAAACAAACCATGACTTTACTGCAACTGATAACGCGCATCTTGATACATTCTCTCGTAGATAACAACAAAACTTAAATTAGAAAATGAATCCTCGATTCATTACAATACTCCCACGTTTTTAAAAGTGATAGTATGACTATACTAATACCTGTTACCTACATTCGCATATATATCCGGACTTAATAAAAAGGACGCATACTAATAAAAGTGAAAGAAATAACAAGCAACGTTAACAATAATAATAATAACAGCAACATTAAAGCGAAAATACAAAAATAATTAAATCTTACAGTCTCTATGGTACAGGAAATGAAACACTTCATTGTCAAACACTTAAAAGTTCAACTGATTGTTGGACAAATTTTAACTAGAATATTTTTTTACCAATGTCCCGGCCGAAAATATTCCTTGGGTAAGAACTTCTGTTGCTTCAATTTTTGACGTCTGAGTTTTCTAGAAAGTTCATGACTCCTTTCTGAATTTCAACGCATAAGATTTCCGTTCTGGCGGGAATTTCGACTTTCTGCTTGAGCTGAACTTCAATGCTGTCAACACTTCCGTCCAACGAATGATTCAAGTTTGACCGAAATGAATCACTCAAGCTTTGACGTTTCCAGCACTGCCCAAATAATTCTGCTGGAAAAGGTGAACTACCCGACTTTCCTTTGATCGCGAGCGTAGTTGTGCGTGTTTGAGTGTTGGTGTACCGTTACTGCTAATCTAAACAAAATACACATACTCCCACAAATCATCCGTTCTTTACAAAAATTAATTATCATATTCTAAAACCTATTCTCTATGTTTTCCTATAATAATATAATATTTAACACAAGAAAACAAATAAAGTAACATACTAACTAATATACGGTTGTGCCAACAACAATTCCATTTAAATTTAAACCGATAGACATTCGTAGTAATTTGTCTTCTTTGTTAAAATAAATTGATTTTTATCTCATGAACATAATTTCTCTCAAAAATTAATTATAGCCATACTGAACTTTGCAGCAGGCCAACATCAACTTCTACACTATTAAATTTCTCTCCAATTTTCTCTCTTATATCACATAATTCTCAACAACATTACAGGTGTTAATTTTGTTTAGGTATTTCGAGTGGTGGAACTTCTCTATTGTGTGTGAATTTACGTGTACAGACTATAGCTTCGGTTTTGTTCCTGTTATGTATATTTCCCATGTGTGCCAGTGGCGTTCAAGTTTCTGGGTTGTCTGCGTATTGTGCAGTGTATGTGTTCGGGAATGTGGATATGTCGCTGATGTAAAAGTTAAACAGTTTAGGACCAAGGACGCTGGCTTATAGAATTCCTGCTACGATAGGCGTAGGGGTTGCTAGTGAACAATTAAATTTGGTTGCGAATGATCGCTTTGTTAGGTTTGAGATGATAAGTTTGGTTAGAGTGAGAGGGAATTGGTAGAAAATCAGTTTTTCCAAGATCCCTACTGTCAAAACCGTATCGAGAGTCCAGTAAAGTCATGTCCGTGACTTTACTTTTACTGCCTTGGGTCGCAATATTGGTTGCAATCCTACACACCTGTTGCACCATACAATGACTGGCTCGGATGCCAAACTGGTGATCAGGTGTGAACTTTAATCCTGTGTCGATATCGGAAACCCGGAAGAAAATGATCTTTTCGGTAAGCGTGGATAGGGCATTTACTAGGATTACGGGTGGAGAACTTTTGGGTGCGGATGAAACTTTACTTGTTTTAAGTATTGGATGGACAATAGCTGTCTTCCAGGCAGCAGGAAAGAGCGCAGTTTGATTATGAAATGTATTATATAGTGGAATTGGATATTGGATTTTTTTGACAGTTTTGTTAGGATTTGGTTTTCTATTTGGTAGAGGATGCGAGCTTTTCGGTTGGGTAGGTTTGTTATGCATTTGGTTAATTCGGATGGAGTGGTAAGCATACTGGTCAGCAATGTCCTGTCAGGTTGATGTGGGTTATTTAAGTATTGTAGTGTTTCTTGTTTTATTTTATCTTGCATGGGTGCGTTTGGGGTGTGTAATACGTTTAATTGTTAGAATCACTGCATTGTCTTCATCCGTGATGCTATTATATTGTTATTTATTGGAGTTGATAGTCTTGTGTTAAGTTTTTTTATTAGTTTCGTCTGCAGCCAGAAAGAGTTGTTATTGGGTTAGGAGCGGAAAGTTTGATGGACCATGTGTTGTGTTTGTCTGTTTTTATTTGGGTTTTAATAGTTCATAGTGTTAAGGTGTTTTCTGAACAGAAGTGTGCGTATGGCGTTTGTGATTTGTTCCTTTTGTGTATCGATGTCATGTGTTGTTTGAATTTAATCGTTAATGGGAAAGATCGTATCTAGCATTTTGCGAAAGTACTCCCAATTTATGGATTTGTACGATGTGATTAATTTAGTGTTGTTTTTTATGTGGCGATTGGTTAATGGGAGTATGATTTTGTTGTGGTAAGAGTTAAGCTAGGGTAAGAATATGAGGTGAGTGATGTTATGAATAGTTTTGTTTATGTTAAGGTCGATAGTGCTGGACGTACTCCCGTTTTCGGAGTAGTGTGTGGGTGTAGGTTGATAGCGAGTTATGAGTTGAAGTATGATTTGAGTGTGCAGCCGTTTTTGTTCTTTGTATGTTAATCGCAGTCAGCGTATCTCGTGTTGAAGTCACCGAACACCCTGGTTTGGTTTTTGCTTAATAATTTTACGAGATCTGCGCATGTGAAATTGTTTATTGGTCTGTTATTAGGAAAGTAGATTGCTGTGTTTTCTGTTAGTTTTATATTTAGTGTTTCTAGTGTTGCCTGTGGAATAAGTTTGAGTATGTGGGTATTGTGTTGTTTTTGACTAAAATCGCGATTACCGCAAAGGGAACCCAATTCTGCTGTAGTCGGTAAGCTCTGTAGATTGTGTATTGTGTATTTTTAATTTTTGTGAGACTTTCAGTTTTGTTTCGTTGAGTAGTAAAATGTGTATGTTGTGTGTTTGTAGGAAGTGTTTAAGTTCACCTATCATATCCTTAACGTTGTAGGCATTCCACGATCAGATAATAAGTGTTGTGTCTAGATGTTGTATGTGTGTACATTCTTGGTGAAGCTTAGATATATGGTGATGTTTCCGATGGGGGTTAAATCTTTTACTAGCGCTCTGTTTAGGTTTTTAACTGCTTTTAGCATATTAATAACGTTTATTTTTTCGAAGACTTTTACCTTGTTCGCGAATAGTTACGTAATTCTTTCTATTATAAACTCATCTGTAAGTTGTGTCGATGATACTCTTTCTGTTTCGGTAGCTCTAAATTACTCTAGCTCTGGTCTCGGTTAGTCCACCAAGCGGCGGACAGTGGTTCAAACAGCCAAATTCCCTGCCAAAATCGAAATATCAACTTTTCATTTAACGGTCAATGTTTAAGGAATCCTGTAGAAGGGGATATGGTTCATTATAATCATCAAAGAATAGCTTTAAATTTTAATTACTACTTGCGGTACGTCACTTCAAAGTTGCCTCCACGCCAAGCATAATGCACCGCTTTTCTGGTAGGTAAATCCTGCAGGTAAGCATATAATTAACTGTTTTTTAAGTCACGAAATTTATGTATAGCGTACTTGAAGAAGGGTGCAGATCGCACGGTTAAAAATTAATCATATTTTTCGAAGCGCCATTTGTAAAAGTATGAATAGAGTAAAAGATCCACTAGGTCCCAAACTCTTACTTAGTTTATTATGTTATTTATGATGAAAACTATTACTGAAAAAACAAGTACAGGTAGGCGCAGGTTTGCCTGATACGGAACTTTTCGCGTTTTCACGCAAGCTTCGGAATGACTCAGACACGCTAAGTCAAGCATTCATATCTTAATTAGAACTATGGGGCGTAACTACTACCTGCCTTAATATTTTGGCAATATGACCCTTATTTTACATTTATAGAGGTTCTTGAAATTGCATTATTTATAAGAATATAGAATAATCCTGTGAGAAATATAAATATTTCTAAATTCGGAACAATCAAGTAATATGTTTTCTTAAGATAATATTAAAAATTATATTTTGTTTAAAATCTATAAGCTAGATTGGCCTTTTATCAGAAGACGCTCAAGAAGCGCAAAACAGAGACTTAAAACGTTTTTGTGAAAGTTTTCCCGAAAAAACTGTCGCATTAACAATATTACAGATGTATTTTACAGTTTATTAGTTTCTTCTAATCCACTAATAACGAGTATGCGCAATTTTAAAATGAAAAAACGAGAGGAATTTCCACTTGAAGAGCTACAACTGTTACTACCTACAAACAATGAAAATGAACCTGCGTGTGTTGAAAATGATGAAGATGACAACGAATTTGTGAATTACACTGAATTTATTTAAATTTATTTTCATAGTGGATTGACTGCTAAGGTAAGTACCACAAAGAGCTCTGTACATAACTTTTAATCGTTAACATGATTTTGCATTAAGATAAATATACGATATATTTGAAACTCTTGTATATTTTTACCTAAAAATCGCTATTTTGAATTCGCCATTTTGTTATATGAAATTCTGATGGCAGATTCGAATCTAGAGAGTTAAAAAATATACGATGGCTGTATATTTTGAAACCTTCGAACTTTTAGGACCTCAAAATCTGACATTTTATATCTGCCATTTTTAACTATGTAATTCTAGTGGCAGATTCGATTATAGAGACCCTAAATATATACGAGATTGGTGTATTTCGAAACCATTTATTTTCTAAAAAAAAACTGCCATTTTGAATTTTGAAATTCTGATTTCAGATTCGACATAACATACGTAAATTTACCAATTTTTGTTTTGATTTTGCCACTGTTTGATTTTTGGCTAGGAATATGGCTGTTTTAACCACCGTGCGGCGTCATGTTGAGTTAAGAAGAGCTGAAAATGGGAAGTCATGTCTTTTGTAGTGGATATTTTGTTTTGTAGGTAATATTTGTGAGTGCGTTGGTTTGTTCCAATGGTTCCGGGTGAGAATAGGAGCGTGTGTATGTTGTGGCCTGAGATTTATTTGTTCCTATTGTCGTTATTTTCCCACATACTACAACATACTACAGTTTCCTTAAAATTGGTGAGACACACCTCGGGATGTTTCCTTGTCAGAATAAGATTGAAGATACAAGGGTAAGTCGTGAGATTGAGTGCAGTACGAATGATCATTAGATAGTTATTTCACATATGAATTTAGCACCAGGTTGGTTAGAATGATTAAAAAAGGGCCGAATGTATGGAGCGTGTAGAGTCTTCTCAGTCGCGGTGTAAATTAGTAAGCGCAGAATATGTTTGTAACTTGACAGTTGTTTTGTCTTCATATGAGGCGAAGTGTGATATGAATGTAATTTGGGATGAATTTGAAACTGCATTTGTGCGACTGAAGTATGTGGTGCTTCAAGAATAGGTGGACGTATCCAAATAGGTTTGTGAAATGTGAATTTTAACCCTTAAACGGCGCACTGGGAATCAAATACCCAACGCCAACTTTTCGCTCTAATAAACCGTACTACATTCGAAAAAAAGTGTCGATATCTGGCAGCACATTACTGTCTCAAATTTAAGTACTAGTATAAAACTCTAAGCATTTGTATACGTTCAGCAGCTATTTGCAGTAGACGCTGTAAAATCTGTGGGTGTGCAACACCCAATGTGCTATTAGCGCGTGAAAAAGTGATTTAGGAGCCAATTTTTTCTCGAAATATTATGGCTTTTTATTCAACTTTCAACGTAAACATAACATCTAAATTAAAATAAAATTTTCTGTGCGTTATTTCTTGGTCTCCTGCTTTTGTAGATGCCCTACAATCTACGACAGCGAATTTTGCGTAAAACATTGTTAAAAACACACTTTTCGGAAGACAATTACAACGGAGAACCGTGTGATAAAAAAAATTTTATATGTCTCTTTTATACATTTTTTTATTTGATAGCAATTTTAATGCATTTATACAGAAATTTTTTTCTGATAGTATAATATTGTAGGAGTAAGTTTCTATATGTAACGGTAAAACATGTTAAAATAACGTGCGTTATAAGTCTTTGAGTAAAAAAGCTCAATTTTTCCATTTTGTTTGAAACATAAATTTTTAATCTAATTTAAATTAAATAAATAGCTATAAAACCTATTCTTCTTTTAAGAATATGTATTAAACTATACCAAATGATTTTGGTGTATGAAAATATATAATACCGTAATTTTTCGGAAGTGTGCCGTTTAAGGGTTAAAGAAGCTGTCTGTAGAGAGAATGAAAAGTTATTTGAATAACAAGGATTTTAATGGTGATATCCATAATGCTTGCTTGACTGAATATAAATTGATGAAAAGAGATACGATAAAGGTTGTTAAGGGGAGGTTCTCATGCAAATGACCAAAAACTAGACAAAGTTTTGAATTTTATTTCTCGGTAATAAAAAGAGATTTTCGGTTTAGAAATTCTAAAAGGTTATTCTTTTGTCTATCGTTTAGAATTTTTTTTAATAAATTACAATCAAAATAGCGCCCGAGGTTAGTGACAGTGTCGAGTGATGTCAGCGCGTAATTGGAAATCGGCGTGCAGTTTAGCGCCTCAGCATTTGTTTCGAACAAAAAAATGGGAATAAAGTTGAAATTTGAGCATTTTGGACTATCTTGAACTTTAAGGTTGATTTTTCGGGTATTTTTTTCACTTCAAGGCCTTATAACAAGTCGTTTATATAAACAATTTGTACATTTTATAGGTTTATCTTCCACGGAAAAAAGTTCTCTTTCGAAAGGTCAAAAGTCTAAGGTTGTACATCAAACCGGTTAAGTGAGACTGCACGCAGTTTTGAAAAGTCATGTTTCGAGATAAACGCGTTTAAAGTTTTGGGAACATTATCGATGGAATATTCGTGATAAAATGTCAATTTTTCCTAACAATGACATGGAATTAATAGTTTTGGACATCGCTGAATCCGAATCTGAAGTCAGTTTTTCAAAATTCTAAATGGCCGATCCAATATGGCGGACCAAAAATAAAACAATGCAATTTCATCCAAACTTGGGAATTGAAGGGTTTCGCGATTTCTTAATATGGATTTGGGGTAACATGTGCCACAATATAAAAATAAAAATGGCAAATCTAATATGGCGGACCAAAAATGTGACTGAATTAAATTTTTTTTTTGTTTTTTAGTGTTTTTTAGTTTTTTTCATAACTCACGATTAGTCTGCAAATATGTTCCGAAGGTACACATGTACAGTGCAAGCATTCTGGGAACGTGCATATAGCCGAGAAAAGGTCTCTAACTGAGTCGCGCGTCTCGACCCGAGAGCGGCCCGTGGCGGCCGGGACGCACCTTCGAACAATGGGCTGCAGAAACTTTTGTGATGCGCGGATCAAAAAACGCTTTAAGGGGAGGTTCTCATGTAAAGTTTTCAAAAAATAGATTTTTTTTATCACATTTTTCGAAAGGTATAAGTGTATACTATATTGGGATTAATGAAAGCAAAATTGATTGATTCAGAGGAGTCCTCTCGTCTCAAACAAACGAGTGAGAGGTGAGGGGACTCACGAAACAATATGAATCTGCAATGAAAGTACACTTTTGAAAGGTAAATTTTCCGCACCTACCTTTACCACCATGGGCGAAAGGATTTAAATGTAGCACCATTGGGTGTCCTTTGTCAGATTAAAGAACACCAACTTCTTTTTCACTTGGCAGTGTAACTTCTCGAAATGTACGACAAATCGATTATTTCGCTATCACAGCGCTATCTGTCGCGAGTCGACAAAAAAGTTTCGTAAAAAACCTGCCTAATTTTAAACGTAGTACTTGAATCTGTAATAAAATATGGTGATTTTTATTTGATATTTCAATGTTAACCCCACCACCCCGGGGATGGGGTTACGGGATTGACTTTGGTGTCAGTGATTATCCTTCTTGAGAATATTTGATACGTATGTTGTTTATTTTTGATATGATGCGTAGTTTTCGAGATATTTCCGAACGCAACTTAAAATGTACCAACTTTTATATATATATGGATGTTTTATTTCGCGACACGTTATGCGGTGAAAATAATGATGTAACGGTGGGTGGTTTAACTGTTCCTGCTTTAGCTTATGCAAATAAACACGCCGTTTGAGCTGAATCTGAAGAACAATTGTGTAGAATGACAGAAACTATATGTGCAGTTGGAAAGGATATGAATCCTGAACCGAATGAAAATAAATCGTAATTTATGGTGTTTGAAAGGAAAGAATGTGGGACGGAGTGTAATATTGTGGTAAATTACCACTCACTAGAGCATGTTAAAGATGTTTTTTATTTGGGGAGATTAATTTCCAGTGATGTTAAATATGATTGTGGCATTAAAAGAAACGGGCCTGTTGAGTGTCAGATCTTAGGAGCGTTAGAAATGTCTGCGAAGAATATTTATATTTAAAAGGATGTACGATTATGCGTAAGCAATGTTATATGTGCCATCGATGTTGAATGGTAGCGAATGTTGGGTTTAGGACAGCAATCATAAAAAGCGTGTGACTGTTGTGGAATGATTTGAGAGGTATTTGTGGTGTATCGAATAGAGATAAAAAGCGGAAAACATAGATGTATGAACAGCGCAATTTCGTAAAAACTGTCGTATATAGAATATAGGTGCGCTTCAAAAGAGATGGTATAGCCATATCGAAAGAATGTCAATTGATTAGATTAACAAAAGAGATTAATGTAGAAGTGATGAATGGTTTGAAAATGTGAAGCCATCACAAGAGCAAATTGATAAACATGATTGAAATTTTGCTGCGTGAAAGACAAGTTGCGAACAAAAGGAATAGAAGGACATATATGAATAATATAAAGCGTTTGAACGAAGTGAAAGAGTTTTGTAAGGCTAAGGTTAAATGGCAAAACATTGTAAACATGTGATAGTATGTATAGATCAAAAAAGATTGTAAATATGTGAAGAATGTTAAGGGTTGAACTTGCACAACATAAATTCATATAATTTCAAGGTGTTTAAAATGGGCAGAGTTCATATAAGTGTGGACGTCTCAAACTAAGTAAACAGAATTTATTTTATTTTTGCAACTAGACATGTATGTTGTTGTAGAAGATTTCGGTGGTATTCACGAAACTACTGTGGGAAAAATTGCTAATTGATTTACGCAATCAATAATTACAATACGTAATCGATATATTAACATGCCTCGAAACGAAAATGAACTTTTGTTGACACAACCAAAGTTTTGTAATATCGTGAGGTTCTTGCGGATTTAGGATGGGACACACATTAGCATTCACAATTTAAAATGCAATAATATCAAATTAAAATATCTGCAATGTCTTACAATGAACTTTCCTATGCGCATTTTGGTTGGATGATATCATATTTTTATTACTTTGCTAATTAATAATACTGTACTAACCCGTGGAACCCATTTTAAAAAAAATTAATTTCTTAGAATAAATTAAGAATTTCAATCTTCATGTTATACAAGTTTTTTATTTTTGCTTTTATGTTAAACAAATGACAGGCGCATTTGATACGATGTTTGTGAAAATAATTATAAATAGAACCACTTTCGATAGTTGCTTAGGTTTAAACAAATTGAACAAGGTGCCCTTGTCACATTTTTATAACGTTCAAAACATCTGCTGACTTTAAGTCACCGTTTGCTGATCGGGAAAGTGCTTTGACGAACCGACAAAGAAAGACATGTGTTCCCTAAAGTGTTTTAGTGCAATATCGGTACCCACACCTCCAATTAAACAATAAACTGTAAATTGAAGTGATAGTTTCCAAATTATGCAAGCCACAAGTTGTTTGGGCATAGCTCACAACCCACAGATCACTTACACCCTGTCTTGTTTGTTAACATTGAATTCGCTGCATCCAAGTATAACCAAATTCTGGGAAATTCAAGAATTTGAAACCAAAACGTTCTTATCAGAAGAAGAATTTCAAGTTGAACAACATTTTATACAAAGTACAAAACGTGATTCAGTCACTGGACGGTATATCGTTTGATTACCGTTTAATGAAAAAAAAATATTGGAAATTCATACTTACAAGCAGAAAGACAATTTTACTCTTTAGAATGAAGACTCACTAAAACTTTCTCTATAAAAACACATACATTGAAAATGTGCGAAGCCATCACATGCGGACATATGGTAGAACTGAATTCAAATGAACTTCAACAGGGACTCCGTAGTAAAGGAGTCGAGTTCGACTACCAAAGTAAGAATAGTTTACAACGCGTCCACAAAAACTAGCGCAGGCATTTCCTTAAATGATTGTCTAAAGGTAGAAACAGTCGTGCAAACTTCTAGTTTTGACATAATACTGAGATTCTGAAAACATCAAATCGTTATGATAGCCGACATTGAAAAAATGTGTAAACTAATTGGTTTAGATGAAAAAGATGCACAGTATCAACTTATACTGTAGCGCGTAAAGGAAAATGATTAATTTAAGCCTTTCGTGATACCGGTTGTTTTGTTCGGTAGTGCATCAGAACCTCACTCTGCAATTCTAGTCTTAAATAAATTAGCAGACGACGAAAAAATTATGAATTAATAGGAATTACAATATCAGGTGGGTTTATATGAGGGTGAATCAAATATAAACGAGCCGTTTGTTTTTATTTGTATTTATTTGTAGGAAGCATCTACTTTTCTACAAATAAATTTTCTACATAATCTCCCCCTTTTATGACACATTTTTCCCAACGTTTTGGTAATTTTTTCATTCCGTTTTCGTAGAAAGAAGTTGGATTAGTATCTAACCAGTTGCGCACGAATGTTTCTACATG
The DNA here is from genome assembly GCA_944738965.1 of Nebria brevicollis. Lineage (NCBI taxonomy): Eukaryota > Metazoa > Arthropoda > Insecta > Coleoptera > Carabidae > Nebria > Nebria brevicollis. Next base: position 117,520 of record CALYJB010000083.1, read on the forward strand.
ATCATTGGTCTCAAATGGCTTGCCTCCAAGTGCTTTTTTAAGAGGTCCAAACAAGTAAAAATCGCATGGCGATAAGTCTGGGGTGTAAGCTCATGAACACTTTCAATGTTTTCATTAGTCGTACTGGTGCGAGAACGACGGGGATGAGCTTGATTCGCAACACGTTCCCGGCCTTGCTTGAATTCCTTGCACAAAAGCTTTACTCTTGGCCATGAAAGAGAGGCTACTTCGAATTGGGCATGCAGTCTGTGGTAAATTTCGGCTGGTTTTACATTTTCACAGACAAGAAACATTAAAACTTTCCAACAACGCAGAAGTAAAATATTCAATGTCCAATGAAGTTCGTAAGGTAAACTTATTAAATAAAAATGATTCAGAGATGATAGCATTGCGAATTCAGTGGGATGTCTCATATGACAAATTCACATATAAAACAAAGGAAGAACTTGATTTAAAAATCACAAAACGAAGCGTGTTGTCAAATATTGCGCAATTATACCATCCAATTGGTTAATTAGGTCCGGTACTAGTTTGTGCAAAAATTTTGATGCATGGTTACGGCAATTTAATGCTGCTTGGGACGAGTCATTACCGCATAACATTCACACGGCATGGAGTAACACAAAAGAGCAGCTTAATGAAATAAAATTTTGTAGAAAGTCTATTATAAATACTGGCTTCTTAACGGAAAACATACAATCAAAAATACTATCAATAAATGCGTAACTTGTTTTCGAGTAAAACCGACATAATGTTTGAATTTCATGGAAGATCATCCTCGCAACCGGGTGACTCAAACACGTCCATTTTTGAATACTGGCATCGATTATTGCAGTCCGATTTATGGTAAAGCAAAAAAATAGAAAACGTGGGAAGGTAAAGATTTATTCATGAATCTTTGTATGTTTTGCAACAAAAGCCGTTCACATTGAATTAATAACAGATTAGACTACAGAGTCATTCATCGGATGGTTGCAAAGATTCTTTGCTCGACGCGGTCGATCTTTAAATATTTACTCAGATACTGCTACAAGTTTTATCGGGAAAAAACAAAATTTATTCAATCAAAGAGTCATAATGATACCGTAAGAAATTTTCTTACAAATCAGAACATAAATTGGCGTTTTATACCTACAAGGTCGCCGCATTTTGGCAGACTATAAGAAGCAGCGGTAAAATCTTTCGAAAAGCATTATGATAGAATAATAGGCGATAAACTATTTACCTACGAAGAATTAGAAACATACACGACTGAAATTGAAGCAATTTTAAACTAACGTGCAATTACACCTTTGTTTGACGATCCAAGCGAACTACGTGACCTCCCTTCTGCTCACTTCCTTATCGGAGATACATTCACAAGCCCACCAGAATTGAATCTAATAGATGAATCAATTAATCGTCTATCGAATTGGCAACACATTCAATATGTCAAACAACATTTTTGGAAGCGATGGTATAAGGGGTATTTAAATCAACCTAATTCCATATCGAAATGGCAGTTGCCATCACTAGACGAAATCAAGATTGGTACCATGGTACTATTGAGGGAAGATAATGCACCACCACAACACTGGCCTCTTGGGCGTTTTATCAAAGCGTTTCCTGGTGAGGACGGCAAGTCGCGAGTGTTTGACAATGGTCTACTATAAGGTGACAGTACGTACGCGGTACCCATTCTTAATGCGCCTTTAGCGCAGATTAATTCAGAAGGATTGTATTATGAGAGTCACAACAGATGTCGGACTATACAGGAACGTAAATTTGGAATTTGTAAAAGGAGGTTTGCAGAATTATCCATAGGAATGAGATGCTAAGCATTATTAATGCAGGTCATTATTGTAGTGGTAGCAGTACTACATAATTTTGTCTCAATACAAAATGAACCTGTACATGAGCAGCCAAATGAGGTGGACGGAAAAACTGAACAAAATTAAACAAATGTTATTATTAATCTAAATAATGTACAGCATAAATTTATTGATTACATTAACACATTCATAAAGCTTTTTTTTAAAGGCTTTAATGAAAATATCAATATAAAAATTGTAAATAAATTTACTCTATTAATTTGCTTTTTTTTATTAAAATTGAAAGTTCTTCAAGATTCCTATATGTTAATACGAAGATTGTTCGGTATTCTTTTGTGATATACTTCCTCTTATTTTATCTGTACATTTTTATTTTGCAAAACCATACAGTCTATATAAAAATTTACCAGGTAATTTTCAGCATCAGTTAACTGTTTGAATTTGGTGTTTGTATTTTTTTTTATATGTAATAAAACTTGCTTTTTTCCATTCCATTAGGCCCACTGCTTCGAATTCTCATGTATTAAATTTAATAAATAATAGTTATATGTAAAGTTAACAAACTTACTGTAGTACAATTGTACAATTTCCATATCTATTTTAGTAGAATTAGTACCCTAAACAATTCAAAGAATATATATATTTTTTTTATAACCCAATTTTATTTACAAACTGTTTTAATAACTGACATTCAGTAAAACTTATAGTAAGATGTACAAAAAAAATACATTGGCATGTAGAGGGTGCTATCCTGTGATAGTCCTCTTCTTATTCTAGATTAAGTGCTAATTGTGTCAATGTTGGTGACTATTTCTAGTCACCTTGTCGGGAATATGCTAACTGGCTTCTTTTCTGTCTACCCTGCATGACAGGTCCGGAATTTGCTAGGTGGCTTTTTTTTTTCTGTTGACTCTGCATAACAGGTATGATGACACTAAAAACATTGAAATTGTTAGTTATTTATTAGGTAGGTCAAGTATGTTATCACGTTTTAAGCGTTTTTTTATCTTCACTGTCAGCAAATTACTTGCTAAAGTATTTGGATGCGCACGTAATCTGCTATGATATTTCTCACTGAAGTTTTTTATTTCTTCTTTCACTGTCACTACGGAGAGATCGCGGTGAATTATGGCGTTGGTGACGAACCATGGTGCATTAAGGACAGAGCGGAGCACTTTGGACTGAAATCTCTGCAGGATTTCAATGTTAGAGTTACTGGCGGTACCCCATAGTTGGATTCCGTACGTCCAGACTGGTTTGAGGATAGTCTTGTAAAGAAGAATTTTGTTTTCTGTAGAGAGTTGAGATTTGCGGCCTATTAGCCAGTACATGCGACTGAATTTCAGGCCAAGTTGTTTTCTTTTTGTCCAAATGTGTTTTTTCCATGTTAAACGACGATCTAAGTGCATGCCTAGATATTTCGCTTCTTCTGTCTGTGGGAGGGGCTTGCCATACAGTGTCACAGGAGGACAGGTTTCTTTTCTCATCGTAAATGTGACATGGGTAGATTTGGTTTCATTTGCCCTAATTCTCCATTTTATTAACCATAGTTGAATTTTGTTCAGATGTGCCTGAAGATATCTTGTGGCCACGTTGTGATCTTCGTGAGAGGCCAGTATTGCTGTATCATCGGCGAATGTTGCGATGAATGTTGTTTCAGATGTTGGCAGGTCGGCTGTGTATAGGAGATATAGTATGGGTCCTAGTACACTACCTTGTGGGACACTGGATTCTATTGGGTAGAGTCTGGTATGTTCATCTTTATATTTAATATAGAAATATCTGTTGGAAAGGTATGATTTGAGGATTTGGTAGTAATTATGTGGAAGGATTCTTTTAATTTTAAACAATAGCCCGGTGTGCCAGACTTTATCGAAAGCTTGACTTATATCTAAGAAGGCAGCCGAACAGTATGTTTTCTCTTCTAGATTTTTGCGTATTTCGTTCACGACTCTGTGGATTTGTTCAATCGTTGCGTGTTACGTACGAAATCCGAATTGGTGGTTTGGAATTATGTCTTTTTCTTCTAGAACTGGCTTTAGATGCTTAAGCAATAACTTTTCGAAAAGTTTGGAGATTATAGGAAGGAGACTGATGGGTCTGTAGGAGCTTACTTCTTGTGGTGGTTTTCCTGGCTTGGGTATTAGGATAATTTGGGCTACTTTCCACTGAGAGGGAAAGTATTCTAATCTAAGAACTGAGTTACAGATCATATTTATCAGCTTGATTCCTTTAGAAGAAAGTTCTTGCAGAATCCTTCCTGTATTAGGTCATATCCTGAAGCTTATTTGGGGTCACGAATTGTTATAGCATTTTTTATTTCACAAGTTTTTAATTTGACTATAGGCAAGCAGAGTTGTAGGGGGGTCTCTAGGTACTGCAGGATTTCTTGTTCTTCTTCTACCGAAATTTCACTAGGAAAGGGTTGGAATACTGATGATAAATGTTGCGCAAATGTGTTCGCTTTTGACTGATCGGTTCTGGCCCAGCTACCATTTGCTAGGAGTAAGGGTGGATTTGACTGTACCGGTTGTTTGAGTTTTTTTGTTGCTCGCCAGAGGGAATAGTCTGTGGATGCTGACAGAGTGAGATTTTCTAAGTATTCTTCGACAGATTTATTTCGCAGGTTGCTTAGTAACTTTTTGACTGCTTTTATTGCCTGGTTAAGTTTTGTTTTGTCCTGTGGTGATCTTGTTATTTGAAAATGTTTGCGTAGCTTCCGTTTTTCAGCGACGATGTCCCTAACGATTTTTGGACAATTTTCTCGTTTTTGATTGGCGTTTTGTACCGGTGTTGCGCCCCATGCTGATTCTTGTATTGCGTCATTTAGGAATTCTATGGCTTCGTCTATTTCGTGTTCGGTTTTGAGTGAAATTTCGAGCGAAAGCTTGTTGTCCAGCAGATTTCTGAATGTGTGCCAGTCTGTTTTTTTACTAATGAGTGATGGAGGTTTTTGTTTTATTGTTATTTGCCTATTTACAGTAATTATGACTGGAGAGTGGTCCGATGATAGATCTAAGCATTTTTCGGCATTTAGATAATGTGATGACATGCCTTTTACTACACAAAAGTCTTTGAGATCCGGAACTTTTCTTCTGTCGCTAGGCCAGTATGTAGGTTGGCCAGTAGATAAATGATGTAGATAATTCTCTTGCATTGCTTGGTAGAGTTGTCTACCTTTAGGGGTGGTCAGTCGTGAACCCCAGTAGGGATGTTTCGCATTGTAGTCACCTCCAGCTATATATCTAGACCCTAGAGTGTTATAAAAGTCTTTAAATTGTGCTTTGTTAATTGTGTGTCTAGGTGGACAGTAGACAGCTGAGATAGTTAGAGGTCCTGTTGTCTCTTCGTTAAATACAATGCTAGTAGCTTGGAGGTGTTCGTGCTGGTATTTATTTAGTTCATGGTGTTTAATTTGCTGTCGGATGATTACGGCAGTGCCTCCATGGGCAGTACCATCTGGGTGTTTAGTATTGTATATTGAGTATCCTGGTATCCTCAGATACGTCTTATTTGTAAAGTGAGTTTCGGAAATGAGCATCACATCTATGTTGTGTTCTGCTATAAATATTTTTACTTCTTGGCTGTGTTGTCCAAGACCATTGGCATTCCAGAGAGCGATTTTTAGGAGCTGGGGCATTATTTCATTTTAGCCACAAGAGTAGTGAGGGGATTTAGCATGGTGTCCATGCGCTCCATCAGTTTGATCATCATAGCTTCTAGTTTACTATTTTGCTGTTTGTCTAGTATGATTTAAATTTTGTTTTATGTTAGATTCTTTTTGTGTCTGTTGGACATTAGCTCTTGTCTTTTGGGCGTATGATACGCCTGGTTGTGTTGGATTCCCGGTTATGTTATGGTTGACTGTATTCTGTTTTTGTCTAAGGGGTGAGAACTTACGTGACTGTATTTCTTTAAAGACACTACAGCCTTTGTAGTTCGCTGGGTGGTTTCCTCCACAGTTGGTGCAGGTTGCGGCAGTACTTTTATCTTGTTTGGGGCAGTTTCTAGTCAGATGATCACCAGTGCACTTCACGCAACGTGGTGAAAGGTTGCAGAAATTTTTTGTATGATTAAATCTTTGGCATCTTGTACATTGAGGTATTTCTCTTTTTTGGCGTGGAGGTTCAAATTTGATTTTCGAGTGCATAAGGTATTTAGTGTCGTAAATTTCTTTATTATTGTCCTTTTGTTGCAACTCAATAAAGAACATAGGTAGAGGGGCTTTTGTTATTTTATGCTTAATGTTCCATATATTTAATGCATTATGTTTGTATTTCTTTCTTTAATTCTTCGATGTCAACAGTGTGGTGAAGATCACGTAGTACAACTTTGAATTTTCTTTCCGATTTTGATTGAAATGAATAGAATTCTGTTTTCTTTTCTTCTAGTTCTTTCGTTATGACGCGATAAAATCTAGGCTCGGTCAGTTGGATTTTTGCTTGCGAACTTCCACAAAGCCTAATAACGTAATTGTCTTTTGCGTGGAGGTTCAATAGGTCAGTCAGAGGTTTTATGTTTCCTATGCCGTGTACGAAAATTGGTGGAGGTTTAGTAATTTCAGGACTAATATCTTCTTCAATTAATTCTTCTACATTTAGTTTTTCGAATTTATTTGAGGTTTCTGGTCCATTGAGCCAGTAGTCTGATAGGGTTTTCTGTCTTACGTTTCTATTTTCTTCCGGGCTGGATCTTTTGCTCTTTCTGGAATTGATAACTGTCCAGCTATCTTCAGTTTTATATAGTACTGCAGGTTCCGAGATCGACTGGGTGTTTAAGGTCGAAGCGATTTCTTGTTCATTTAGACTTCCTGTAGGGGTTGCTATTTGCTCTCGTGGTGGGGGTGTTGGTGGTACTATGTTAGATTCGATGTTTGATAGTTTCCTAGTAAAAATGGGAGATCTTACTATTTTTGCGCTTTTTGACAAGGCGGGCGATCCTTCGGTATCCATTATGCTGGTCGTTTGTTGGAGTGCGTGAGATGTTGAAGCCTGTGCGTAGAGTTGAGTGGCCGACTTCGCTCGTGCGTGCTCGGTGGATTCAGCTGGTATAGCTTTCTTCCCTGATGGTGGAATTATTGAATATTTTCCGTCGGTTCTTTGTATAATTTTAGCAACTGTTTTTGGGTCACCCAGTTACGTATATAAAATAAAACTATTACACTCGCGATTTAAATTTGCTGCGTTTGCATAATTAAGTAATACACAAATTGAGGTATGTGTATTTAGCTATTTGCAATGTAAGCAATACTACTCGCATGAACGAAGAACCGCACGTCTAGCCCGTACAAATTTTCGCGTCAGACTGACAAAGAATATAAATTCAGAAAATATAACTATTATATAGAATATTAAAAATAAGTACCATAATTATAATATTACTGTTATCAACATAAATATTACCTGCCTCGGTTAAAATTTCGCTGAGTTTCTGCATACAATACAAAAAAAATACAAAATCAAGTGTCGTGGTTACAATATTTAACTGCATGTACATACATTATCGATTGGTTGTATTTCGGTAGAAATAACTTCGATATTTTGCAGGATATATTCTGTATGATCTACAATGTATGGAATATATTTATTTAAGTATATTGTTCATAACTAAATTTCAATATTGCGTACCTGATAGTTGTATGCGGTCGTTATCACCTCTCGCCGGAAGACCTTCAAACATTTAATTTTAAAATTGAATATGGTCAATCTTGTACATCTGTAAATATCATGTCAACAAAGGGGCCGCCTCCCTTTAGAGACATTTGTTTTCTTTTTGTAAGCCAACTTTTTACTTTCTTATACGCAGTATAAGTATTGTAATCGTGAAAAATTTTGATCATTTGATTTTAACGAAAATATACGTTTTGACCTTTCCTGATTCGATTCCGACTATTATTGATATGTGTGTATGCTCTCTACTACCTGAACGGCTGATGATAATATTATGAAACCTTAAACATAAGATTTGCATATGCCTAGGGTGTGCAACTTTTACTTTTGAAAAAAAATTCAGGGCGGAAGTGCCTGTTTACCCAAGTCATATTTTGCAGTTTCTGCAATCACACATAAATGGTTACAGTTACAGAAAAGTTGTATATACAAAAATTAACTATAATTATATTTCGTACAGCTTTTGTTTGAATTTTTTTCCAAACTGGGTACTGGTTTTAAAATAATTGCTACTTAAATTTTTTTTAATTATATTTCTATATACATAAATCGTATCATCTGCGCCTGTAAGCATTACAAATGCTAATTTGCTGAGACAGCATAGTAACATCACCTTCCGTGAAGTTACTACTGCAATGTATAAATAACAATATATCGCATATTGTTATGTCAGCAGTTTGACCGACTATATAAGAACTCTATGTAGACAACGACAAGTAGTTGTTCCACCGCATTGTATCATGGACATTTAATATAAACCAACTACGCTATATCGACACCGTGGTATTCTAGTGACCACCCCTTTCTCATCCTTACCCTAAACGTCTATTTGGCAAGAAACCGAGTATATAAGAGGAGAAGTGACTACCCCAGTCACCCTCTTACATTGGTGGCAGCGGTTTACGGATTTTTGTGCCGAATAAAGATCAGCCAGTTATCTGGGCTGATCGCGACTGGGTAAGAAACAACAAACAGAATGGGAGGCACTGGAGAGAGTACCGTAACACTAGGAGGTCCAAGAATGACAAACGGCAATGTAGCTAACACAGTGGAGCAACTCACATGGAAAGATACGAGCCAATAATTCGAGCAACTTGAATTCCGAGCAAAGTTAGAAGGTTGGTCAGAACAGCAAACCGTAGCAATATTGCTATTACGCATAGGAGGAGAAGTCTATGATTTCGTATCACAACGGCCGGACCTACAATAAGAGAACGTAAGATACAAAGATATAAAAAAGGCAGTATTAATGAGATATGAACCACCAAGATTACCGGGTCAAATCTACCGGCTAATAGTACAATGTACACAGGCGGGAGACGAAACAGTACGAGAATTTGCTGACAAGTTACGGAAGTACAAGGAAGAGCTGAGAAAGGACTTGAAGTCTCAAATAATGGAACCAAACAGCAATGCACCAGAAATAGTATCTTCAAATTTAGTATTGACACAATTTAAATCAGGATTGCTCCCACACATCAGAATATACACTAGAACAATAATGAAAGTAACGGCAAGTTTGACATTCGAAGGTGGCGTGGAAATTTCAGAAAGAGAGGAGCGAACACAGGTGGCAGAAGCGACGGAATCCATAGAAATCAATGCCGTCAAAAGAACCAAATCTCCAACCACGAATATACAAACATCAAGATACCGAAATCAGGGCAGAAGAGAAATACAATGTTTTAAATGCAAAAGGAGGGGCCACATACAGAAAAATTGTAGGTACAATCAGAACTGTTTTTGCTGCGGTAAATCAGGACACAAAGCAGTAGGGTGTCACGCAAGGGTTTTGAATACAGGCAGAAATCAGTACCATAAGCAAAATAATGCATATTACAGGAGTCAAGGAAACAGATGTAATTTAAAACACCTAAAGCCTCTCGTCCGGGTACCAACGCGAGGGGTCAACATATTCACATACGGGAGGAGAATAATAGTACCAAATATAAACGGAATACGACCAAAGGAAATAGCAAATCTCGTGATTCTAGAAGTAAATAACAGACCATTGAAGCTGTTGATTGATACAGGATCAGCCATCTCACTAGTAAAAGAAGCATACGTAGAAAAACATCGGGTAAAAAGACAATGTATAGGCACATTAACTTCAATATCGGGGGAAGAGTTAACGTATAATGGTACATCTTGGGTACATTTTAAAATAAACAATAGCAATTTTTCATTTGACTGCGTAATTTGTCCTAACGAACTGGCATTGGAAGCAGATGGACTACTCGGCCGAGATTTTTTTGAAACAATTCAAAGCAAAAATAAATTACCAAACAAATTCCATCACGCTTGGAAATACGTTTATTAAAATTTTTGCTGAGCACAGCATAGCGAACTTAAACACGGACGTGAAATGTAACATCAGCAAGGTTACTACAGAAATAGCAACGCAGACAGAATAAAAAAACAAAGTTGATACAGGTCAAGATGTGCACAAGGAATTAACAGTATCAGCAGAAAATAAGGTCAGGGTAAAAGAAGAAATAAAAATTCCGCCAAGAAGTGAATATGTATGCCACGCTACCCAAAAACTTTGCAAACCAGGAAAAGAATTATTAATCGAACCAGAAGAAACAAACATATATGGCCTAATGACAGCCAGGGTATTAAGCAAGAGCGAAAAAGTGATACCTATCCGATTGATAAACATAGCGAACACCACAGTGACAATTCCGAAGAGAACCGTAATTGGAAGGGCAGAAGTATTCGAGGGTCAGACAGAAAATAAGCAAAATCTAACAGAATTCGTAGACAAGAGGTTAAGAGAAATAGAGACCAAGGAAGTAGAATGTTTAGCTAATTTAATCGAAATAATCAACGAATACAGTCAGGCAAGAGTTTCAAAATAACAGGATGAAGTACAAGTTAAAAGAATGGAGCTGCAACGTATCAAAGAACATATAATGAAGATTGCACGCCAGGAAAATAGAAAAACGGAAAGACGAGAAGCGCCAGAGGATACAAGGAACCAATTTGATATAATACACAATATATGTAATTGTAATTGACGAAGGATGAAGAAGATAATAACATTGGAATAAAATGGGATAGCATGCAGAAAAGCGAACCACACAAACTGGAAGACCATTTCGATTTAGAACATCTAAATGAAAATACTAAAAAGCAAATGATAAGCATACTAGAAGAGTGCAAGTATATTTTTCTACTAAAAGGTACAAAACTGGGGTGCACGCATAAAGTAAAACATAAAATAATAGCGGAAGAAGTAGCACCAATACCGAAAACGGCAAATAGGGTCCCATTCTGCCAAAAAGAACTATTGCAAAAGGAGTTAGCAAAAATGTTAGAAGTAGTACCAGTAGTAATCGTACCAAAGAAATCGGAAAAAGGGAGAAAACAAGATAAGAGTTTGCATAGACTTCAGAGGCCTGAATGAAGTAACAAAGAAAGATCACTTCCCAGTAGCAAACATGCAAGAAACGCTCGACCAACTGGGAAATGCGAATTTATTTACAACACTGGACTTAGCGTCAGGCTACTGGCAAGTTGAATTAGAAGAGGACGATAAGGAAAAGACGGCATTCACCACAGGAGGGCAACACTACCAGTTTACGAAAATGGCGTTTGGACTAGCAAACGCATCAAGCACATTCCAAAGATTAATGAATAGTGTACTGGCAGGATTAACCGGAGATAGATGTTTAGTATACCTGGATGATGTGATTATATTTAACGGAGCAGGCACAGCAGATCAAATTGCTAGATTGACTAAAGTTTTCGACCGTCTGCGAAAAGCAAATCTAAAATTACAACCGAATAAATGTAAATTCCTAAAAAGTGAAACGAAGTACTTAGGACATGTGATAAGTCAACACGGAATTAAGCCGGAACCAGAAAAAATTTCTACAATCAGAAACTATCCAACACCGAAATCTGTGAAAGAAATAACGGCATTCCTAGGACTAGTAGGCTTCTATCGGAGATTCATAACAAGATTTGCTAAAACCGCAGTCCCATTAACTCAATTAACAAAGAAGAATGAAGAAATTACATGGACCAAAGATTGCCAAGAAGCGTTTGAAACATTACGCGAAGCATTATTCACAGAATCACTACTAGCGCACCCAGACTTTAATAAAGAATTCATCTTGTCAGCAGACGCAAGTGGATTAGCAGCTAGTGCAATCCTCAGCCAGAAGCAGAACGGATACGATAGACCAATTGTATTTGCAAGCAGGCATTTGAACAAAGCGGAAACAAACTAAGATACATCAGAAAGAGAGTGTCTAGCTATAATTTGGGGTGTGAAGCACTATCGCTGCTATCTGTACGGACGAAAATTTACCATAATAACCGATCATAATCCACTGAAATGGTTAATGTCTCTAAAAGATCCAAACTCGCGTCTGATGAGATGGGCTCTACTTCTGAGCGAATTCGAATACGAGGTATTGCACAAACCTGGAAAGATAGAGATAAAATTAAGAGATAAAATTAAGAAGCTGCAAGAAAACGACGAAGAAATCAGGAAACTGACATCAAAAGAAGGCTACTTCCAAGACGGAGAAGGTATAAAATTTAAAGAAAAAACAGGAGAAGAGAGAAATCACAAGTTAGTCATACCCAAAGAGATGTCGCTCCAAGTGATACACGACTATCACAATCTGCCGTATGCAGGCCATCAGGCACACGAGAAAACACTAAAAAGAATTAAAGACAAATTTTGGTGGAAGAATATGAACACGGAGATAAAAGAATATTGTGATAAATGTCATTCATGCAATGAGAGGAAGACACCATCAAACCTAATACCAGCCCCACTGCAAGTGTTCCAAGAAATAACTGCGCCATTTCAATGGACGTCAATGGATATTGTAGGTCCATTAGTCACATCCAGGAAAGGGAACAAATACATCTTGACGTTCCAAGACCATTTTTCCAAGTATCCAGAAGCATTTGCGATCCCAGACCAAACAGCAGAAACGATAGCAAGGATATTTGCACAAGAGATTATTGCCAGACACGGAGCACCAAAGCAACTTTTAGCGGATCAAGGGAAAAATTTTATCTCGAATACTATGAAAGAAGTGTGCAAATTATTCAACGTTGAGAAACTGCAAACAACAGCATACCGCCCTCAAACAAATGGAGTGATCGAAAGAAGCTATAGATTGTTTAAAGATATGTTGTCCCATTTCATAAGCCGAGATCAACCCGATTGGGACGAATGGCTACCATATGTTCTCATGGCATATAGATCAGCAGTACACAAGTCGACAGGGGAGACACCATTCTTCATTATGCATGGCAGAGATATGGAGATGCCCTATGATGACATATCACGACCAAGAACGCTAAGATACGATTATGATGACAACTATGCGGCCGAAGTAAGAGAAAGAATGCGAATTGTGTTTGAACGAGTAAAATCAAAATTGAAGGAAACAACTGCACAGCGAAACAAGCAATTTAATTAAAAAGCCGAACATACAAAATTTGAAATAGGAGACCGAGTATATTTTCATGATCCGACCAAAATACAACTAGCAGGGACATCAAAAAAATTAGTAAAACCGTGGACAGGGCCGCACCGAATAAAAGAAAAACTGAGTGCAGTGAATTACGGAATTGTAAAAGAAACTGGGAAAAGGAATATGGTAGTACAAGTGTATAGGCTCAAACCATTTAAAGCAGTTATCGAAGAGGTTCAGGAAGAGGAAATAGGAATGGAGAGCTCAACTCAAATCGAGAAAAGAAAAGCACCAACCACGGTAGAATTAGAAGCAATGCACTGGCAGTTAGAAGCAGAAGAAAGCCATACACTCGCTCCTCAACACTTGTCTCCTAGTAGAATCCATACCCGAAGTAGAGGGCCGGTAACAGAACAGCCCTGGATATGGTCACCCGCCACTCAATAGGAAAAAGTAACGGGACATCTACATCAAGCGCCCACTCCAGTATCAGGTGGATTAGAATGAGTAAATTAAGGAAAATAAAACACTGTAAGGGGTTCATATATAGTCCAGCAAAATTGTATCGCGAAATTGTGAGTAAATTGTGCTCCCAAGGGGGGAGGAATGTAAGCATTAAAAATGCTAATATGCTGAGACAGCATAGTAACATCACCTTCCGTGAAGTTACTACTGCAATGTATAAATAACAATATATCGCATATTGTTATGTCAGCAGTTTGACCGACTATATAAGAACTCTATGTGGACAACGACAAGTAGTTGTTCCACCGCATTGTATCATGGACATTTAATATAAACCAACTACGCTATATCGACACCGTGGTAGTCTAGTGACCACCCCTTTCTCATCCTTACCCTAAACGTCTATTTGGCAAGAACCCGAGTATATAAGAGGAGAAGTGACCATCCCAGTCACCCTCTTACAAATTGTTTAGTAAAATAGACTTAAATAATTTTAAATTTGACATTTTAAATTTATTCTAAGAAATATATTTAGTGTAAAAGCGATCCAAATGTTAGAACAAATATCATAAATTAGAAAGATAATGACACTACGATGTGGTTTAACCCAAATGCGTATAAGAAAGTTCGATGCATGACGCTGCAGAAGTTTTTCTTTAGGCTACTTAAATGCTACCGTATTTTCTTTTATTATTTATTAGTAATTTTATACACCTATAGCGGGTGCAATAAGTTTTCACAACTACATATAAAAAAGAACAACTTAAGATAGATAAAATATATGTGGCGTTTTATGGAGTCATATGTTTATTTAATTTAACGCAATGAGTTCAAAAATAAATTAAAAGCAGAAATAAAAAATACAAACCAAAATATTCTATGAGTATTTAATGTCGATACAACGCTGTTGAAAGAAAAACAATAGTTTGAAACACAAATTAATTAAATTCGTGGTCTGCTTTTGAAAAACGATACAATTACTTGTTTTGTCTTAGACAAGCAAATGAATCAATAAATATGAAAAAAAAAGTAAGACATATGTATTCAAACATAGGTGATGCCATAGTTGGATCCTGATTTAATTAAGCGGAGGGCGCGAAGTGCTCATATCCAACACTCCTCCTCAATTTGCGGTCGGAGTAGGTTATAATCTCAATCCAGTAAGGATTCTCTAGTGAACTTGCCTCGGTAAGGCCTATGTGAAAATGTCAGCCACCTTGTCCTCCGAAGGCTAATACGCAAGTGTAATGGAGTAGCTGCTAAGCACGTCTCGAATAAAATGGTATCTAATATCGATGTGCTTGCATCTTGAGTAGTGCTATGGGCTTTCAGCGAGCTGCCCTGCACTCTGGTTGTCGTTGTAGATGTTGCCCTTGCCTTTGTCCTTGAATCCTAGCTCCACCAGAAAGTTCGACAGAAATATGGTCTCCTTTTCAGGGTCCCTGATGGCCAGGTATTCAGCTTCAGTCGACGATAAGGAAACGGTCCGGTGTTTCACGGATTCCCTGCATATTGCAGCGCCTCCCAGGAGGAAGGTGGACCCGGGTAGTCCCCCTAGTCGGCATCGACGCAACAAAGCAAGATTCTATTATCTCCAGTGAAATTCAATGCATAATTAGCGGTGGTCTTCAGATACCTCAGCATGCGTTTAGCAGTGCTCCTAATTAAATCAATCATTGAACCGACTCAAAGTGCTTACCGAGTGAGCAATATTGGGACGCTTAGCTGTTTCCAAGTGCATAAAGGCACCTATGGTGTCCCAGAAAAAAAAATCAGGATTTTGGTTTGGGTCACTTCTTACTAGTTTTGAATTCGGGACCACCGGTGCTGCGACCGGGTTGTTGTCCTGGACGTTGATTCTCGTGAGGTTGTCCTCTATGAGATACCGTACGGCGAAGTGTTTCGATAAGGTCTTCTTTATGTTGTCTGGCCTGGTGCGATTGTTCGAAAAGATAAGGATGTCTTCTGGTCAGGGTCCACATAAATGCAGGTGTCCGAGCTGCTTACATTCGAACCGATGCCCTTCAACACCTTGTCGATCACGATGTTCCTTTTTCGACCAGCTTGTCGCAGCCCGTAGAGCAGTTTTTGAGTATTCAAACTCTTTCTCTCCACCTTGAGGGACCTGAAGCATGCCGGAAGCCTTTTTCCGAAGATTTTTGTCGCGATCTTTAGTCAGCCGTTGTAGCATGTCTTTCAGGAGCGCAGGAGTGTCCATATAGATGTCTTCGCCGACTTAGCAGTTGACTTATGTGACAGTAATGTCAACTAAGTTATGTGCGTGTCTTGGTTTGCTGCGAGAGCCATATAAAGAGATGAGTCGGGCGGCAGGAGCAAACGTGTCGTAAAAATCCGCGCGGGGTTTCTGCTTGTCCAGTGACCCGTCTGCAGTCCACCTGTTTCGAAGAATCATTTGGTAGCCGATTACTCTTGCATCATCTGGTCAATCTACGATTTCCCACGTGTTGTTTGTGATGAGATTTCGTACTTCGACGTAGATAGCGTCTCCTCTTTCTAGCCTATCACTCCCTGAGATGGCCATCGAGAGAGATATTTCTGAGGCAATGATGGCGAATTCTGTGTCTTGCCATATTTCGGGTCTGTCTAGTCGTCGATGACCGAAGAGCTGATCTCGGCAGTCTTTTAGATTTTCTCTGGACGACCTGGTTCTTCAGTCCTGAGTTTAAAGGGCCTGTCGGTAGCGTGTTCGAAACCAGTCGTGTTTGTCACGCTGTTTTTTCCTGTTGATATATCAGCCGTCTTTCCCTTCAGTCTGTCACACACCGAATGCGTAAGTGATTGGCTGTGGCGATGGCTTCGTCCCAGAGAGACGAGGATATTCCAGACGCAAATAGCATGCACCTTTCAGCCTTCACCAAGGTCCGATTATTTCTCTCGGCCACCCCGTTCTGTTGAAGGGATTAGAGGATGGAAAGTTAGCACTAAATACCGAAACGTTTCAGAGTGTTGGTCAAGTTGCAGTTGCAATATTCAGTGCTATAATCGCTCTATAGAGCCTTTACCTTCCGTTAAGTCTGTGTTTCGACGAAGCTTTTGTAATCCTAACACTTTGACATTACCTCGTTTTTGTTCCGGATGAAGTAAATCACACAACAGCGACTGTAATCGCCAATGAAAGTGACGAAGCGACCCACCTTGTAATTCTGTCCCCTGGTCCAGATCTATCGGAAAGTCGCACATTCTCGTACCTGGTTAAGCTTCGACGGGTTGATGGCTAGGATGAGATTTGCACTTTCCAAGTCTCGTAGTTGTGCGTGGAGAGTAGCTAGATTCGAAAAGTGCCGTGAGCCATGTTTATGGAAACCAAATATTTAACCGAAATCTTTAAGCAAAAAATACTTTTCGTAATCTCACAGGCAATTGAGTGCTTTCGTGTCCAATTACGCAAATTAAGGTATTAACCTTTTGTTTTAGAAAATTTGGTTTCACCAATTAAGTTTTGGTTTTACTGTTTTTGCACTAATGCGCCTGGGCCCATTACCTGTCAATATTAATTAATTGTTTTGTCTTAGCGACAATCAAATAAATATGAACTATGAAAAACAAAAGTAAGTTATATGTTTACAAACATAGTTGGCGCCTGATTTAATTAAGGGAAGAGCACGTAGGGCAAATGTGTAGAAAACTCATTATCCAAATTGAAGCCCAAAAAGTATTCGAACATGAAACACATAGTTATATTTTCAATTTTACACAATTAATTTATATCTAGTTGACAATGTGCTCTAATAATAGCATGGGATCTTTCTGACAAAAATGTTTGTCCTATTCTTCTTAATGCTCAATTTTTAAATAGTTTTTATTAGAAATTGACAATTTTCTTACATCCTTTTGATCATAAACCCAAAAATTATTATTTGTATTAATATCTGGCATTTGTGCAGGCGATTTCAGAAGTCGTAAATTGAAAATATTCTTTTGTTAATGCTAATTTAGACCATATGATCCATAATTCTTTCAATGAAGTGTAGTTTTACAACACCATCAGGAATCATACATCCTCAGGCAAGTACAGATCCGTCACGGTGTTTTACTAACGGAAATAAATTTATTTTTCAGATTCTGTTGTTGTTTTTCTTCATCCGAACCAAAATTATTGTATTTTTAGTGATCAAAATAAATAACTTTATTCCAGATTCTGTTCGGCATATTATGAAATCTTTAGCAAACGTCAGTCACATCTATAAGATAACTTCGACAACTCAATATTTTCTTCGAGCAGATCGAACATGAAACCTTGTATCTCGTAGCACATTTCGGATAGTAAACGGATACAAAAACTTGCAGTTTTAAAACAATTTTTGTTTCACCAACATATACAATTACCTTAATTTTCCATCCAGCTTTCTGACGCTTAAGGGGGTATAACCGTTGGTAAAATTGAAAAAATCACTTTTCAAATTTTTGCATTTTTGGATACCTTATAATGTGTACTTTTATGCCCCGAAGCCATTTGAACATCGGCGAAGTCCTTCAAAAGTTGTTCGCATGTTTAAGAATGCAATTCACCAGCCTGATAACGACCCGAGCGCGTAGCTGTGCGGTCGGGCTGATATGGCGCCGCAGTGGTTTTATTTTACGCCAGCGTCACATTGTTCTAGCAACTATGATTATCAATGCTGGACCATAAGTTTCAACAACGTGTTTTAACAGATACTTCAACTACTTGGCAAATAAATGAATAGGCCCCTTTTGTGGTGACCTACAAACCCTTACATGTAAAACATTTCAATAATAGTGTCACAGCATTTCCTTATTTAATTATGAATTGTTCTATACTAGAAATTACGAACATCACGTCCTAGTTTTCCAAAAATAAAAAATTCCAACGATAAAATTTAATATAGCAGAATAGTGTTTTTTATTGAATAGTAAATATTTCTGAATAAATGTGTTGTATTGAGGTACTTTTCGGTAAATAAAACTAAGACGTAATTAATAATTTAAAAGATTTGAGCTTCTCGTAGAAGTTGGGTTGGATGTAGTGGCGCCGGAAGTATGACAGTGGTAGCGCTAAGCCAACGGTGGTGTTGGTGGCAAAACGAACAAGTGTTTTCGCCCGATCTATGAATCACTTTCAAACGATGATTTGTTGAACCGGTGCCTTGGTGGAAACACCCAGAACTCAAATGAAAGTTTGAATGCGTGTGTGTGGAAGCTAACTCCGAAACACGTCAACTGCGGTGCCAAGACCGTGGCTGTGGCGACCTTCCTGGCCACCAGCGTCTTCAATGAAGGCTACAAAGCAGTGTTGAAGACGATGACGACGCTGGGGATCCGGGTTGGTCTCCAATGCAGAGCTTTTGCTGCCCAAACTGACGCAGACCGCGAGAGAAGGGCAGAGCTGCGCTTGTCTCCGGCGGCGATTGAGGCTCTGCAGCGACACCGGACCGACAAACTTCTGCAAGACGCCTTCCACGAGGAGGAGGAAGGCCTGATGTACGGGCCCGGCATCGCAAACTGAAGGTAAGACACTGGAAACCAGTTTAAAATCGTTTGAAAACTTCAAACGCGTTTTTCTCGAAACCCTATTTTTCCTGCTGGCCGGAAAGGTTTTTTTTCCCTAAGGGACGGATCAACTTGGGCTTTGGGATTTTGATTAAGAACATTATTGCCCTGGGATTGGACCACTCTGAAGCCAATTGATCGATATTAAGTATTTTTCCGTCAGCCTCAAAGTCTAAAAAAAAGGGGTAAAAAAAACTTTTTTTTTTCAGATGGCCACCATTATGGCAATTTTCAATATTTTGAAGCCAAACTGGTCCAATCCCAAGAAAATTCAATATAGATTAAAGGACCGAAACCCATTTTGTGTTTCAGATAACCCACACGACAAATCGTTTCCGGCCGTGGACCAATTCCCGGATAACATTGGTGCAGTTGACCCGACTGTTCTCGGAACCCAGTTGCCGGAAGCGAGTGAAAAATTCAGATTTTATAGATCAAAATTGACTTAATAAAACCCAAAAAACTACAGTCTTGTAGGTGTTCAAATAGCCCCGAAAAAAAATGTTTAGAAAAGCCTAAAAACAGGGTCCACCAACGGTAATACCCCCTTAACTTCCCTGACTCTGACTCTGACCGGAAACCTCTGTCTTTATTTTTCAATGTTTAAGTTTGATGAATTCTGATAATTATCTATTACGTAGTATAATGCGGTCTATGTATTATACTCGATATCTTTCTCAATGACATGCACTGCCTATGTATTGTCATAGTAAATTTTCTTTTGGATTATCTAGTTTCTTTGCTGATACGACTAAATTTGCACAGATAATTTGTAAATGACAGTGGCTTATAGAAAATATCATATAATGTATTCAGGAGTATTCCCATCTTATTGTTTTCTTTGGCATTCGGTGAGAATTCATAAAACAACTTTTGCTGAATCCAAAAACAATAGCGTACGGATACCTTTTGCGTAATAATTAGACTTGTTTCATTGGTTTTACTCTTTATTCACATAATTATTTTATTTTCGTTGAATCTTTTATGTGTAAATATCAAATATATGTATCCATAATACTCTACATATTTTTGATTGTACTCACCTTTCGGAAAAAGAAGCTATATTTAGTAAACTGGAACTGTACGCATACGTATTGCACTCACCGTATGTGTCCTTCTGTAGATGCAATAAACTCAGTTTCTATATTTTCCGAGGCTTTAATTTTGTCTTTAAACCTCGCAGAATCTGTCTGCTTGCTATAGTAAATACTTCGAACTCTAAAATTTGAATATATCAATTAACGAATTCCTGATTTTGCAAAATTAGAACCACATTTACGTTTTGTTTCCATCCCGGTAAGACTATGTCGCGTTTTGTAATTTCTGTAGAAAAGACAGAGTATAGAAAGAGTTTAGTCAATATAATCAGTATGTAACTGAGTAATAACTATAAACATTTTTTATTCACGACAAACAAAATTGATAAACTGTTTGACTAGCAAACAAAGATTGTTGCTCAAATCAACATTAAGGTAACAAAATGCTATGCATATGTCATTCTGGAAGCATCAGTATTAAAAAAAATCACGAGTCAAACTTTTATTCTATGGAAGCAATCTTCCAATAATATGCACTCCTGCGTGTTCTTCTCATCAGAAAAACTCTATCAAATAACTTAGCAGGACAACGTATTTATAAATTGTTTAGTTATGAAATTTGCTGGAACTTCCCTGATTTCAATTTAGAGAAGTGATAAATACTCTACAACAGATACTGTGGGCGTTCGGTAGTTATCAAATTTCTTTATCCAGCGCATAGATGTTTGCATGAAACTATCTTCCTCGCATAACTACCAAACGTAGAAAATATGTTTATACCATTGTTAACTATCTGCTACTATTAGTTAAATGTGGGTGGAAATACAGCGTTACATATAATTCATAACTTTATAATTCGGAAAACATAAAACCATTTTTTACTTATACTGCGCCAGAAATGCATACTGACTATTTGATTTCAATTTCTCTCCATTATCCACAATCATTTATATTTTCAAATAAATAATTGGTTATGGAAATATATTCCTTGCTTGCATTAGATGTTCGATGAACTAAACGTTTATTAAATCGAGATTTACAAGAACGCATTCTCACGAATTGATAATTGGAGTATACTTTATAATCTAGAAATATAAAATTAGAATGACTGTAAAATGCGAAATAATATAAATAGTTATTTGTCCATTGAATATTTTACATTCCTTATAATATTTCAATACTTTTGATCTAAACTCGGCAATACAGTGCGTTATAGTAGAACAGCAACAAGTTTATTCATGTCTAAGAACCAAGATAGCCGCCAGTTCATAACAGTGGCGCGCAATGCTTAGCTATCCATATTTCATATACTCGCTTCAACGTTCCGCACGCACGTTAAATTAGGAAGTTAAATGAGGAAAAAACTATATTTCGATAAATGTAAATGATCATTTTTTAAATTTTAGGTAAATTTGTGCTCGCTTTAAATAATAAGCAACTGGTATCAGCATTACATTGTAGAAGTCACGGTTGAAACAACCTGAAAATGCTCGACATACTGCAAAATAAATTGTTAATTATAATTACAATCATAGTGCAATTTTAATCATATAGAAAAAAAAGATTTTGACTCCAAGACTAATTCGTTTTAGCGAAGAATTGATTCAATCAGTTCTATTTATTACACAGTTCACTTTGGAGTACTTATTTATGCTACTAGCGCCGCCAACGAAAATATTGTTCATGACTAGCGCATGCCAACTATGTGATATTTTTATACAATATACAAAATATATGGTTTTTCTATATGCCATACTGAGTCAAAATACAATACATATCTATTATTTATTTTATATTGGTTTGGTATAACGTGATACTAGGGATTAGCCTGGACAAGTACATTCACGGCACTTATGAATCCTTGGTGAAATCATTTGAGGATAAGTTAAGCCCGAGAACTCTTTCTTAAATAAAAAGTATATCCATGTGCACGTGAGTAATAGTTGGTTTAAACCAGTGATTCCCAAAGTGGTCTATTTCGACCCTCAGGGGTGTATGACAACCTGCAAGGGGTCTACGTCAGCGAAAAAAAAAAATTGGGGGTCCATGAAATGAAAATGGGGGTCCACGATAGTGGATCTCAACATACACTGACACTTACTTACATTATACTATCTTATAATATAAGGACATATACATTATTTATAAATGTACCTATGCAGTAAAAAATGTATTATATATGTTTATAAAATTGTGTAAGTTGTAGGATGTAGGCAATCGCTTTGTAGTCGCAATACATTTTGAACTTGTAAAAACCTGCACATAATGATATACCAGTATCCTCTTGTTACAAGCATACGCGCAATCTCAGAGAAACATCTTTGTAATTATTAATGTCTTGCCTCAGAGCTTCGCGACCTTGCGCAGACTTGTTCAATTCGTCACTCTATAAATACGAATGTGAGACAAATACGTTTATTTGTTTCCTGAATGTTGAAAAGGATACTGCAAAGAAAACATTTAAAAAAATATAAATTAGTAGTTTATCATACAAATTATAGTGAATCATTGTTATTTTGTTTGAGAGTGCCGGATAAAAGTAAGTACATTATTTTTTATTAAATTTTAGTTTTGTACTCGTAGGTATACGCCTATGCCTGCCATAAAATCTAAGACTATACGATTTAAATTTAACTTTGATTTTTTTTTATGTCTTATTTAAATAGATTAATTTGGCCACAGATGACTGATGCCATGTCCAAATCTAAAAAGAAATGTAGACAGTACAGTGTTGATTATTTGAGGCTTGTCTTTATTCCATCATTGTCGGACAAACAATTGCCTATGTGCCTTTTATGCAAAAAAGTTTTGGGCAATAACGCTATGATACCATCTAAGCAGCAGGATCATCTGAGAAAATATCACCCTGATAAGACAGATAAAGATTTGAAATACTTTCAAACACTCAAAGATAAACTTCAGAAGAGACCCACGATGGACAGAATATTCGCTTCGATGTCACTAAGAAACGATGATGGTTTACGGGCGTCTTACAATATCCCGTTACTTATAGCAGAATCCGGAAAACCGCATACTGGCGGAGAGAAGTTAATTTTGCCAGCTATAGAAGGGGTTTTAAAAACTGTTTTACACAAACCCGCATCTCATATCATTAAAAGAATTCCCTTAAGCAACAATAGTGTTGAAAGACGGATTGATGAAATGAGTTCTGATATTGAAAGCTTCTTGTGTAATTATTTGCAAACGACCCATTTTTCTATATAATTGGACGAGTCAACTATACCTGGTAATGCAGCATTATTATTGGCGTATGTTCGTTTAAATATGAATCAAGATATTTGCGAAGAACTGTTCTTTGCAAGAATTTTACCAACTTACACTAAAGGTGAATCAATATTTCATGTTTTGAAGGGTTAATTCATTGAAAAAGCCATCCCTTTATCAAATATAATATCAGTAGCTACAGATGGAGCACCTGCCATGGTTGGACGTTATCGTGGATTTATAAGCTATTAAAAACAAAATGTGTCAGTGGTGTCAACAACAGTTAGTTGTTAAAAATTTGAGTGTTAGTTTGCATGAATCTCTTCAATTAGTCATTAATGCAGTAAACCGAATCCGAAGCAACGCGTTGAATACGCGGTTATTTGCGCAGTTGTGTGAAGAACACATGACGAACACTTTCATCAATTACTCTTTCACACTGACGTACGCTGGCTGTCGAAAGGCTTATGTTTGACAAGATGTTTTGCACTTTTTGAGACTATTTTAGAATTTCTGGATACTAAAGATAAAATTTTAAAAGAAAATTTAATGAAGTGGAAAACAGACATCGCCTACTTAACAGATTTGTTTACAAAATTTAATATGGTTAATTTGCAGTTACAAGGCGACAGTCTAAATTTGATTAAAACAAAGTCCATCTTATCAGCGTTTCTTGCCAGAGTTAAACTAATGAAGCAAAATATTGGACGGCGCGAATTTTCCCAGTTCCCTAATTTGTCACAGACAAACTGCCAAGAAGACGACGTTTCAACCTACGTTCAACATTTAATTTGTGGCATGTGGCATGTGGCATGTGGCATGTGGCATGTGGCATGTGGCATGTGGCATGTGGCATGTGGCATGTGGCATGTGGCATGTGGCATGTGGCATGTGGCATGTGGCATGTGGCATGTGGCATGTGGCATGTGGCATGTGGCATGTGGCATGTGGCATGTGGCATGTGGCATGTGGCATGTGGCATGTGGCATGTGGCATGTGGCATGTGGCATGTGGCGTGTGGCGTGTGGCGTGTGGCGTGTGGCGTGTGGCGTGTGGCGTGTGGCGTGTGGCGTGTGGCGTGTGGCGTGTGGCGTGTGGCGTGTGGCGTGTGGCGTGTGGCGTGTGGCGTGTGGCGTGTGGCGTGTGGCGTGTGGCGTGTGGCGTGTGGCGTGTGGCGTGTGGCGTGTGGCGTGTGGCGTGTGGCGTGTGGCGTGTGGCGTGTGGCGTGTGGCGTGTGGCGTGTGGCGTGTGGCGTGTGGCGTGTGGCGTGTGGCGTGTGGCGTGTGGCGTGTGGCGTGTGGCGTGTGTGATTCTTGGGTGTCAACTAGCCTGTAAGTGCTAATGTTGCAATTTATTCCAAGCCTTTTTATCTACGTTGGCCTTTTTTGTGATTTGATATCCCTACCACGAAACCTGCGTCAACGACCGAATTGATCTACAAAGGAATATTTCTTTGCCTGTTACGCAATTTATTTTAGCCTACTTTGCCTCGGGTAGCGCACTCGCATACAGTGCATATGTATTGACCGTATCGTTTATTGAAGCTTCTCTCTGTAGATCCATCAACACCAAGTAGCATTGTAGCAGCTTCCACTTCAATTGCAATCGATTGCTACTGAAATTTACATAATACTTTGTAATTAAAGCAAGTGATGTATTAATGTATTAATAGTAGACTTACAATTTGTAAAGAAGACAAGCTCATTTCGAAACTCGATATTTAATAAAAAGTAATATTATAGTATTGACCTTCTCTTACTTAATTATGAGTCGCTTATTATAAGATATAATGCATGTGTTAGCGATAATTATACTGACAGAAATATAGACATCTATATATTTTACTCACAATGGGAAGCTACGTAGTGTGGGTCACCGATTTGGCTGAAATTTTGCCAGATGGTAGGTGACGCAATAAAAATAATACAAGTTTTGCCGTTTTGTGCACTTCTCAAGAAAATTCGAGAAAATCGCGTTCAAAGTTTTCACATCTTGTTTTGTAGAAAAACAATTGATACTTTCCTGAGGGGTGGCATAGCGAAGTGGATAGCGAGCTGGCGTACAGACCCAGTGGTCGGGAGTTCTAGCCCGTACTCCGTCGGCTTTTTTCTCTGTATGACTTTTTTTTCTATTGTAAATAAAATAAAAAATTATTGACTATTGCAGCCTTCACTTGCATGGTAATTCTTATTTTGAAATGTAGGTATTGCCAGCATGTGGCGTTTTACTTTGTATAACTTTGTTTATAGTTGCGCTTCAGACCCCAAAAATTTAATAAAAAAGTATAAAAAGAGCGGGAATAATGAAATTTAAAATATTTTCTATTATATAAATAATATAAATTTTTTAATAAATATTATAAAATTTATCAAAATTTATATGTTATTTGCAATAAAAAAATTAAAAAAATTTATACTGCAGAAAAAAAACGACGGAGTACGGGCTAGAACTCCTGACCACTGGGTCTATATTTCATTTCATTTTCAACGTTCTTTATTATTTTTGATATATTACAATAATTACTTAAAACTAAAAAGAGAACAACATGGCTGGTTTTATCAGAGCTCCTACTCACAGGGGGAGCGTATGTCTGTTTATGAGTGTCATTGCGTTGTGTGCTTGAACGTTGACTTATTATATTGTTATAATTTTTATTTTACATTGGTGTATTGGGATTTCGTTTTGTTATCTAACTTAACTAATTTAAAATTAACATGTTTTGATGATTGGGGTAATGGATGGTACATTTTGGTGTGTGATAAAATGTTTTGTCTTGTGTTATGATATGTTGTGCGGGTGTGTTAACAGTGTACGGTGTTGTTGTGTATGTAAATGTTAGGTGTTCTGTTCATGGAGCACCTCTTGAAATATGGGTAGATCTTGGTATGGCAACTTGTGTTTGAATTTACGTGTGGTGTAGTTGTCGCGAGCTTGTGTGATGTTATTAATTAGTGTGTTGGAGTTTGTTTGTGTGTTTTTATAGAATTTTTGTGATGTGTCTTGTATGTATTTTCTGATGGACGGTATGTTAGTGTCTTCGTGTAATTGTGTTATTCGGGTGTATCTATCAGAGCTGGTGGACAGGCGAAGTTATTTGTTTTGGAGGCGTTGCAAAGGTAGTGTGGAGGTGACCGGTGCGTTACACCAGACTGGGGCCACGTAAGTGATGATAGGGCGAATGATTGCGGTGTAGATGAGTATTTTATTTTTAATGGAGAGTGAGCTATTATTGATTAGTAGAGGATAAAGGTTGGACAGGACGGCGTGTGCTTTCGTTAGTGCGTGTTTAATGTGTATGCCGTGTTTTAATGTTCTGTGTAGATGTATACCTAAATATTTGACTGTGTTCGTGGGTGTAATGTTTTGTGAGTGTATTTTAAGTGGTGTGACTATTGTGTTGTTTGTGAATTTACGTGTGAAGACTATGGTTTCGGTTTTGTTTGTGTTTATCTTTATTTTCCATGTTTTCCAGTATTGTTCTAGGATATTTATTTGTTATTGTGTTTGTTTTGTGGCTATTTGTGAGTTAAAAGAGTGTGTGTAGATTGCGGTGTCGTCTGCATATTGTGCGATGCGTGTGTTCGGGAAGGTCAGGATGTGGCTGGTATAGGTTGAAGAGTTTGAGAGCAAGGACGCTGCTTTGGAGAAAACCTGCTACTACGGGTTTAGGGGTCGATTGTGTGGAGTTAATTTTGGTTGAGAAGGATCGGTTTGTGAGATATGAGAAAATAAGTTTGATTAAGGTTGGAGGAAATTGGAAGAATATGAGTTTGGCCATGAGCCCTACTGTCCAGATCGTGTCGAAGGCTTTTTAAATGTCCAGTAGGGTCATGACCGTGACTTTGTGCTTATTGAATTGATTCGCGATATCGGTTGCTATTCTGCACACCTGATGCACCGTGCAATGTCTGGCTCGAAAGCCAAACTGGTGGTCAGGTGTGAGATGTAGTCTTGTGTCAATATCGTCGACTCGGGAAAGGATGATTTTTTTCGGTGAGTTTTGAGAGGGTATTTAAAAGGCAGATGGGGGGGGGGGGCAGCGCGTGGGTAGGTGGGGATCCTTACTCGGTTTTAGGATTGGATGGACTGTAGCAGTTTTCCAGGCAGCTGGGAAGTGGTGCAGTTTTATGATGGCGTTAATTATGTAATGGAGTTGGATAATGGATTTCCTTGACAGGTTTGTAAGGATAAGGTTTTCTATTAGGTCTGGGCCAGAAGTATTTTGGTTTGGTAGGGTTCTGATTAGTTTGATTAGTTCGGATGGGGTGGTAAAGAGTCTGGCAAGCGTTTTAGCGAATTGTAGTGTGTCTTGTGTTATTTTATATTGTGTGAGTGTATTTGGGGTGCGTGTTACCTGTATTTGTTCAAAGGTATTAGATATCATTTCCGATTTTTGTTCGTCTGTGATGGCTATGTTATTGATATGTGTGAGTGTTGGTATTGTGGTCTACGCTTTTTTAAGTGTTTCAGTTAGCTTCCAGAGGGAGTTATCGTTGGGGTTGAGGGCGGTTATTTTAAGGGACCAAGTAGTGTCTTTGTGTGTATTTATTTGATGTTTAATTTGTGTGTTTAATGAAGTTAACTGTGTTTTGTATGTGTGTATGTGTGGCCTCTGTCATAGTCTTCTGGTGTGGTTCCGTTGTTGAAATAATTGTGTTTTATGTGGTGGAAGAATAAGTTTGTGCGGATTGATTTTGATTTTTTGCACGTTTTTTTGTTTTGCTACATTTATAGCGTTTGTGAATAGGTCTATTTGTGTGTCGATGTCTTGTGTTGTGTGTATGTGATTGTTTATGGGGATGATCGTGTCGAGTGTTTTTCGGAAGTGCACCCAGTTTGTGTGTTTGTGTGATGTGATGGTTTTGGTAGTATGTTCTATGTTGCGGTAGGTTAAGTGGAATAGAATGAGATTATGATCTGAGTTAAGCTCGGGAAGTGAAATGGGGTGAGTGATATTTTGGACGTTTTTATTTATGATGATATCTATTATGGACGGCGTTCTTCCGTTTGCTGTGTAATGTGTGGGTGTGTTAAGGCTGAGTATGATTGCGACGTGTGTGTTTATGTATGTTTTGAGTGTGAAGCCATTGGTGTGGTTTTTGTGGCAACCCCAGTAAGTGTGTCGCGCGTTAAGGTCACCGATCACTAGAGATTTGTTTTTATGTAATAGTGTTGACTGCGCGTGTCATGTTGTTTAGTGGCTTGTTGTAGGCAGCGTAGATTATTGTGTTTTGTTTTCAAGTGTTTTGTTGAGTGTGTCGAGTTTAGTTTGAGGGTTTGGTGTTAGTGTGTGTGGTGTGTTGTGTTTAACTAGGATGGCATTGCCTCCTGAGGGAGTCGGGCCCTGGTGTGGTCGGTCAGCTCTGTAGATTGTGTATTTTTGTATTTTAAATTTGTGTGAGGCATTAAGTTTTGTTTCATTAATTAGACAGTATGTGTATGTTATGTGTTTGGAGAAAATGTGTATGTTCACCTTTCTTACCTATAAGTCCATTAGCGTTCCATGAACAGATGTTTAGTGTTTTTTTGTGTTTAAATGTTGTATGTGTGTAAATTTTGGGCTAAACTTAAAATTATTGTGAAGTGTTCATTGCTGGAGTTGGCTTTTGCCAGTGCCTTATTCAGGTCTTTCACGGCTGCCAGCATGTTTTTTAAATTTATCGTGGCATTTAATTAAGCCATCTCGGCAAACAATTCTGTAATGTCGTCTAAGTGTTGTGGTGTTTCTTGTTTTTGCTACAGTTTTTGTTGTTGTTGTTGTTGTTGGGGCTTGGGTAGATTTTGTTTAGGGATAGGGAAGAGGGGAAAATCAGTTTTTGACGGGAGGGATTTTAGGATGGTTTGGTTTTTCCAGTGATATGTGGGAGTTGGAGCATCGTTATATATGGGAGGTGGGTTAGGTGTTTTGGGCTTGTTGCTTCTATTTGACTTAGTTTGAGGAGGGAGATAGGACATTCAATGAAATTGGCTGAGTGCGGGCCTGCACAATTTGCACAAGTCGCTGGAGTGTCTATTGATTTGCGCACGTTTGGTCACCTACCATCTGGCAAGATTTCAGCCAAATCAGTGACACCCGCTACGTGGCTTCCCTTTGTCAGTTTAACACACTAATTTATACATAAATTAAAATCACAAATTTAGAGAAATTCACACAGGCACACCAGAACACAAACACATAGTTACGTTAAACTACAAATAGCCGAGAGAAACTTATTACAGCCATGAGCTAATATTTTAGTTTCGCTTAAAATATCTCTGTACATATGCAAGAACTATTCTGCTTTGCTAATTAATATCTATCACATGAATTTAATAGATCAATATTTGAACACAAATACCTAATAAGTTATTGCATATTTATGAATTTGTTATTTATTATATTTACGGTCTAAATCCTCGTATATTCTTATAGTGATGCTGACATTATGAAAAATTATATGTATAATTGGATTGCTACTAGAACATTAGCAAATGATTCGTGCAGTTTGAAGTTATATCTCCTGCAAAAAAAATTATTTTAGAATTCATATTAAGGGATAAATGTACATCGTGTTGTCAATTGAATATATCGAATGAGAAGCCAAATTTTGTGGTACAATATAGCTTGAACCTACTGATTAACAGAAAGCTATTTGTGGAAACATTAAGGCGAATATATGTAATTTCTAATGCTAAATAATATTTTCCTTTGCTAGTTAATGAAATATCATTTGCAACTATTAAATAGTTAATCATATTAAAGGATGAAGTAAATTCCCATGTAGTTCCACATACATATATACGTATATATATATATATATATATATATATATATATATATATATATATATATAATATATATGTATATATATATATATATACATATATATATATATATATATATATATATATATATATATATATATATATATATATATATATATATATATATATATATATATATATATTGTGACGCTATCTGGCCTAGTGTGGCCCACATAACAATGTCCCCCTTTCCTGTGTGCTGGTTGCCTGGTGCTCGGGCGCCTACAGCGGATACGACATTACGGTCGCACTTACTAGAGGGGTTGCCGGGGATAGCTGCAGTGGGAAGGTTCAGGGTTGTTGAGAGAAAACCCTTGGTTTATTTAGATCGTGGCTTTTATTCAATTCTTGGTTTCACCCTAAGGGAAATACAGAGGACTCTGTCGGTGTTGGTGACGGTGTATGGTCGAATTTATGGCTAAAATCCGGACATGGCACGAGCCGGTAACATGTCCGCTAGTTGAGAACGGTGTTGTATTTGCCCTAGAGGCTAAGTAGAACAAAAATCGGGAACCGGAAAAATTACCGAATGGTGAAACTGCCGGTAATCGCGTCTAGCTACCGCCAGGAGAGCAACAGCTGCCACTAGACACGAGAAAAGTAACGCGATGCTACGGGAGCGAGAATATTGCGAACCGGTAAAAAGGACGGTTAACAGAAACAGTCGGAAACTACACCTAGCTATTGCCAGGAGAACCACGGCTGTCGCTGGCACGGTAAAAGCAACGCGAACGAAAATATCGTGAGCCACTAAAAGAACGGTTAACAGAAACGGTCGGGAACTACACCTAGCTATTGGCAGGAGAACCACGGCAGCCGCTGGCACGGTAAAAGTAACGCGAAGCTACGCGAACGAGAATATCGCGAACCGGTAAAAGAATGATTAACAAAAACGGTCAGAAACTAGACCTAGCTACTGCCAGGAGAACCACGGCTGCCGATAGACTTGAAAGGAACAGAAAGAAACGGTGTGGATAACGTACGTAAGCGTTTCGTACTCACCACGCGGTTTGGAAACCTCGGTGTCGACCAGGTAAACCACGGTCAAGACCATCTTGGTAAACTGCTACTAGGCACGGAAAACACTCGGATCACTAGGTGTCGACTAGGAAGACTAAAGTCAAGACACTCGGTGTAGAGTGATTTTACGGCTCAACTAGGGCCTGTATATATACTAGGACGCTAATTAAACGTTTCGAGGCTTGCAAAAAACCTGCCTCGATCCGAAAATAAAATAGAAGTTGGATCGTTCGCAGCCAAGAATCGAACCGCGGATCTCTAGAACGGTAGTCAAGCACCATTTCATTTTGAAATCTTTTTATTTGATTTTGATTTTACATATATAATTTTATATTAAATAATATGGAAACACATGATTGGTTTTATCAGAGCTCCTACTCACAAAAGGGAGTGTATATCTGTGTATGAGTGTATATTGCGTTGTGTGCTTTAAACAGTGAGTTATTGTCTGTTACATTTTGATTTACATTATATTCGTGTTAAGACTGTGTTTTATGGGAATAGGGGGAACAAAAAGCCAATTTAAATGCATGGCATTATTATAAAACTTATAAACTAACTAAACTTATATAAAATTTTACAATACTGATGATTCTATGGATATTAAATTTATGCGAAATGTTCTGTATCTGTGGTTGACTCTATTGTTGTATAGTGATGCGTGTTGTGTGTTGCATTGTTGTTGTGTGTGTCTGTGTTACATGTTTGGCTAATGGAGGCTTTCCGTAAATATGGGTAGTGTCTGATAGGGGAGCTTATGCTTTAATGTATGTGCTGTGTTGTCGTGTCTTAATTTTGTGAGTGTGTTTGAGTTTACCTGTGTTTTATAAAAATTTTGTGATATTTGTGTTATGTATTGTGTTATGAACGGTATATTTGCGATTTCGTGTAGGTCTGTTTGTCGTGTGTATCGTCCAGAGCTGGTGGTCAGTCGTAAGCATTTATTCTGGAGACGTTGCAATGAGATTAGTGCGGTTGCCGAAGCGTTACACAAACTGGGGCTGCATATGTTAGTATGGGGCATATTATTACGGTGTACATGAAGAGTTTATTTTTTGTTGAGAGGGAACTATTTTGTACAAGGAGTGGATAGAGAATTCGGATTACGTGTTGGCATTTTTTAATTTTGTGTGATGTGTATGGGCCATGTATTTGTGTTTCGTATATGTGTGTGCCTAAATATTTAACCGTGTGTGTGGGCGTAATTTTTTGTTTGTGTATTTGTAGTGGTGTGATTACATTGTTTAGTGTGAATTTGCGTGAAAAGACAATGGTTTCGGTTTTTGTGGCGTTAATTTTAATTTTCCACTTCTCCCAGTAGCGTTGTAGTATATCTATATGTGTATTTGTAGTTGTTTGTTGGCCACCTGCGCACTGAATGAGTGCGCGTAGATGGCCGTATCGTCTGCGTGCAAAGCCGTATTAGTGTTTTGTTGTGTTAGTGGGGAAATCGCTTAAATAGAGGTTAAATAATTTGTTTCCAAGGACGCTGCCTTGGGGGACTCCTGCCATTATGGGTTTAGAGGTTGAGAGAGAGAGTTGTTTATTTTGGTTTGGAAGGATCTGTTGGTTAGATATGAGTAGATAAGTTTTATTAGGATTGGTGGAAAATGATTTTTGATTAATTTGGCCATGAGCCCTGCTACACAAAGCTTATCGTAAGCTTTTTCGATGTCTAGCAGGGCCATGACCGTAACTTTACTTTGGTTAAATTGGGAAGCGATTTCGGTTGCGATCCTGCATACTTGCTGTACAGTATTGTGCCTAGCCATAAATCCAAATTGGATGTCGGAATTTGTGTTGTTTCTGTTGCAGTCCCAGTTTGTGTGTTTTGCGCTCAGGTCCCCGACCACTAGTGTTTTTGTTTTGTGTAATAGTGTTGCGAGATCCGCGTTTGTTATGTTGTTTACTGGTCTGTTTTATGCTGCTGTGATTATGGTATGTCTGTAAGTTTTATGCTAAGTGTCTCTTGTGTAGTGTGTGCTGAATTTAAAAGTGTGTGTGGGACATTTTGTTTTATTAATATTGCAACGCCTCCAGCCGGAACCGGTCCTTACTTTGGCCAATAAGCTCTATACGTTGTGTATGTGTGTATTTTGAGTCTACGTTTGGGTGTAAGTTTTGTTTCATTGAGTGTAATGATGTGTATGTTGTGTGTGTTCATGTAATGCGTAAGCTCCCCTACCTTACCGCTATTTCCTTTAGTGTTCCATGAGCTGATTTCAGTGTTGTTTTGTCTCTAGATGTTGTATTCGTGTACATGTTGGGTGAATATCATGAAAACAGAAATTTGTTCGTTTTTATTTTTAGCACTTTCGAGGGCGTTGTCGTGGTATCTCATGGCACGTATCATGTTTGTCAGATTTATTACTGGGTTAAGTAAATAGGTCCGTCACGTCGCCCATGTTGTTTTCCTTTTGTTGTGTATTTGTTTGCGTAAGGGGTTGTGTGGGGCGTTTGGGTATTGGAAGCGCAGGGAAGTTTTGTTGTGTTTTTTGTAACAGTTTTGTGGGAGGGGTTGGATAATGTGGAGTTTTTTGTCTCTGGCTTGCCAATGTTTGTGACTTGGGGTTGGGGCGTCTACGTATTTGTTAGGTCTGTTCTGAATTGTTGGTTTTTTGTTTGCCTGTTGTTCTAGGGTTGCGATACGTGCCCTGTACACTGGGCATGTCACACTGTTAGCTGGGTGGTCGCCAGCGCACTTTGCACACGCGGCGGGTGTGTTCTTCGTTTTTGTACACGTATTGGTCAGGTGGTTTTGTGCGCATTTTAGACATTTTGGAGCAAGATAGCAATTAGTGGTGGCGTGCCCCCATTGTTGGCACCTGTGGCACTGAATGATCCTCTTTTGGTTTATGTGCCTTTCCCAAAGCACTTTGGTGTGAAAGAGGAACTTGACATCATTCTTAAGTTGTGCCACAGTGTGCATGTTGTCTGCAGTGATTAAGTATAGGGGGCGTCGGGTATTGCGCATCTTGAATATTTTGTGCACGCCTATGTTAGAGTCTTGCAGTTCTAGTTCAAGGTCTGTAATTGTCGGGTCATTGTCCAGTCTACGCAGTACAAACGCATGCGTTTTAATTGTTCGCTTAGTGTACGTGTAGTATTGTAGTGTATTGTCGGCGTTCAGGTGCGCCATCTATTTTTGTCGCTCGTCTTCGTCGTGTATAAATAGGTTTGTATTG
Source organism: Nebria brevicollis (assembly GCA_944738965.1). Classification (NCBI taxonomy): domain Eukaryota; kingdom Metazoa; phylum Arthropoda; class Insecta; order Coleoptera; family Carabidae; genus Nebria; species Nebria brevicollis. Next base: position 151,709 of record CALYJB010000083.1, read on the forward strand.
TTGTATGTGTACTTGTAATGAAAACCTTTTATTGGGTATGTCGCTATGTATTTTGTTACGTCTGTTGTGTTTTTTGGGATGCCGGGGATGATAATGGGAGGGGAGGTCTGCGTCTGGTCTGTCTTTGGGGTTTTGTAAATACGGGAACGTCGGTGTCGGTTTCGTCGTCGTTGTCTGTGTCTTCTGTGTCAGTTAGTGGGTGGAATTTGTTTTCTATTTTTGTCGGGTTTTTAGTCATTGTTGGTCAAGGTCTGGCGGTCCGCTTAGGTTGCTTAAATGTCCTCGGATCTTCGTCGTCTGCGGACCGCTGCCTTATTTTCGCTGGTGTAGTAAAGATCACTCACCTTCCTAGTGCCGCTGGTCGATGTTCCTGTCGTTCACCTGTCCCTATATATATATATATATATATATATATATATATATATATATATATATATATATATATATAAATATATATATATATATATATATATATATATATATATATATAAATATATATATAAATATATATTTAAATATATATATATATATATATATATATATATATATATATATATATATATATATATATATATATATATATATATATATAGGGACAGGTGAACGACAAGGACAGGTGAACTGTTCTGAGAAAGTTACAACTTTAGGATAGAGAAATGTTTTTGAAAGTTAAAATTGTGCTGCTTTCGCCGGGAATCGAACCCAGGTCTCCCGCTTGCCGGGCATCATTCATTTTCAATGTTCTTTATTGTGTTTATTTTAGTACATTAATTTTCTTATAAACTAATGTTTGGACAACATGGTTGGTTTTGTCAGAGCTCCTACTCACGTGGGGAGTGTATATCTGTGTATGTGTGTAATTGCGTTGTGCGCTTAAACATTGTGTGATTGTCTTTGTTATAATTTTTATTTTTATTTGTGTATTGGGATTGTAATTTGTGGGAAAGGAGGTACCAAAAAACCATTTAAATATTTTACATAATGAAAATTATTTTTGTTAAAACTTACAAACTAACTTAACTAATTTAAAATCACTTATATTTTATATAACAAAACATTATGGATGATTGATGGTACATTTTTGTGTGTGTGAGAGATGTTTTGTTTGTGTTCTGTTGTGTAAGGTATCGTTGTATGTATTAGTGTTAGGTGTTCTGCTCATGAAACTCCTCATGAAATATGGGCAAATCTTGGTAGGGAAGCTTGTGTTTGAGTCTACATGTGGTGTTGTTGTCGCGAATTTGTGTGATGTTTCTTATAAGTGGATTTGAATTAAATTGTGTGTTTTTGTAAAATTTTTGTGATGTGTCTTGGATGTAATCACGGATGTAAGGTATGTTTGTGTCTTCGTGTAATTGTGTTATGCGTGTGTATCTTCCAGAGCTGGTCGCCAGGCGAAGACATTTATTTTGTAGGCGTTGCAGTGGTAGGGTGGTGGTGCCCGGTGCGTTACATCAGACCGGGGCCGCATACATGATGATGGGGCGAATGATTGATGTATAAATGAGGAGTTTATTTTTTACAGTTAGGGAGCTATTTTTAACAAGGAGAGGATAAAGGTTGCGAATTACGGCTGATGCTTTGTATATTGCGTGTTTAATATGTTGGTTGTGTCTTAGTGTTCTGTATAAGTGTATTCCTAGGTATTTTACTTTGTTTATAGGTGTGATTTTTTGTTTGTGTATTTCGAGTGGTGTGAATAATCTGGTGTGTGTGAATTTACGTGTAAAGACTATGGTTTCGGTTTTGTTTGTGTTTATTTTTTATTTTCCACGTGTCCCAGTAGTGTTCTAATATATTTATGTGTATTTGTGTTTGTTTTTTGGCTACTTGGGTGCTGAAAGAGTGTGATTATATTGCTGTGTCGTCTGCGTATTGGGCTGTGTGTGTATTCGGGAATGTGGGGATGTCACTAATGTACAGGTTAAAGAGTTTAGGACCTAGGACGCTGCCTTGTGGAATTCCTGCTACAATTTTCAGGATACGGTTTTCTATTTGGTCGGGGCCAGGAGCTTTGCGGTTGGGTAGGATTTTAATTATTTTGGTTAACTCGGATGGGGTAGTAAGGAGTCTGGCCAGAGTTTTGGTGTCAGTGTGATGTGGAGTGTTTAAATATTGTAGTGTGTCTTGTGTGATTTTATCTTGTGTGGGGGTGTTTGGCGTGTGTGTTACGTGCATTTGTTCAAAAGTGTTAGCTATCATCTCTGACTTGTCCTCGTCTGTGATAGCTGTTATGTTATTGTGTGTGAGAGTGGGTATTCTGGTGTAAGGTTTTTTGAGTGTTTTTGTCAGCCGCCAGAGGGAGTTTACATTGGGGTTGAGGGCGGAAAGTTTAAGGGACCATGTGTTATTTTTGTGTGTTTTTATTTGGGTTTTAATTTGTGAGTTTAGTGTGCTGAGGTGTATTCTGTGTAGGGGAGTGTGTGTCCTCTGCCATAGTCTTCTGGTGTGATTTCGTTGTTTAATTAATTGTGTTATGTGTGGTGGCAAGTTAAAATTGTGTGGGTTCACTTTAATGTTGGTTGTGTGTTTCCGTTTTGCTATGTGTATAGCGTTTGTGAAGTGTTCTATTTGTGCATCGATGTCTTGTGTTGTGTGTATTTGATTGTTGATGGGGATGATCGTGTCAAGTGTTTTGCGGAAGTGCGCCCAATTTGTGTGTTTGTATGATGTGATTGTTTTAGTGGTGTTTTCTATGTGATGGTTGGTTAGTTGGAATATGATTGGATTGTGATCTGAGTTAAGCTCGGGTAATGATATGGGGCGAGTGATGTTATGAACATTTTTGTTTATGATTACGTCTATGGTGGAGGGCGTATTTCCGTTTTCGGGGTAGTGTGTGGGAGTGTTTGGGTGTAGTATGATGGCGACGTGTGAGTTTATGTATGATTTGAGTGTGTTGCCGTTTGTGTTGTTTGTAATGCAGTCCTAGTCCGCGTGTCTCGCGTTGAGATCGCCGATCACCAGTGTTTTGTTTTTGTGTAATAGTGTAGTGAGATCTGTGCGTGTGAAGTTTTTTATTGGTCTATAGTAAGCAGCGTAGATTACTGTGTTGTCTGTAAGTGTTATATTTAGTGTTTCTAGTGTAGTGTGTGGGTTTGGTGTGAGTGTGTGTGGTATGTTGTTTTTGACTAGCACCGCAACGCCCCCAGCGGGTACTGGACCCTGCTGTGGTCGGTCAGCTCTGTAGATTGTGTATTTGTGTATTTTAAATTTGTGTGAGTCTTTGAGTTTTGTTTCACTGAGTAGACAAATGTGTATGTTGTGTGTTTGAAGAAAGTGTGTAAGTTCACCTACCTTACCCATAACTCCATTGGCGTTCCATGAACAGATGTTTAGTGTTGTTTTGTGTTTAAATGTTGTAGGTGTGTACATTTTGGGCGAAACTTAGGAATATAGTGAATTGTTCATTACTTGTTTTTGCTTTTGCCAGTGCTTTATTTAGGTCTCTTATGGCTGCCAGCATATTTGCTATGTTTATGGTAGCGTTCAATTTGGCCATCTCAGCAAACAATTTTGTAATGTCGTCTAAATGTTGTGGTGCTTGTCGTTGTCGTTGTCGTTGTCGTTGTCGTTGTCGTTGTCGTTGTCGTTGTCGTTGTCGTTGTCGTTGTCGTTGTCGTTGTCGTTGTCGTTGTCGTTGTCGTTGTCGTTGTCGTTGTCGTTGTCGTTGTCGTTGTCGTTGTCGTTGTCGTTGTCGTTGTCGTTGTCGTTGTCGTTGTCGTTGTCGTTGTCGTTGTCGTTGTCGTTGTCGTTGTCGTTGTCGTTGTCGTTGTCGTTGTCGTTGTCGTTGTCGTTGTCGTTGTCGTTGTCGTTGTCGTTGTCGTTGTCGTTGTCGTTGTCGTTGTCGTTGTCGTTGTCGTTGTCGTTGTCGTTGTCGTTGTCGTTGTCGTTGTCGTTGTCGTTGTCGTTGTCGTTGTCGTTGTCGTTGTCGTTGTCGTTGTCGTTGTCGTTGTCGTTGTCGTTGTCGTTGTCGTTGTCGTTGTCGTTGTCGTTGTCGTTGTCGTTGTCGTTGTCGTTGTCGTTGTCGTTGTCGTTGTCGTTGTCGTTGTCGTTGTCGTTGTCGTTGTCGTTGTCGTTGTCGTTGTCGTTGTCGTTGTCGTTGTCGTTGTCGTTGTCGTTGTCGTTGTCGTTGTCGTTGTCGTTGTCGTTGTCGTTGTCGTTGTCGTTGTCGTTGTCGTTGTCGTTGTCGTTGTCGTTGTCGTTGTCGTTGTCGTTGTCGTTGTCGTTGTCGTTGTCGTTGTCGTTGTCGTTGTCGTTGTCGTTGTCGTTGTCGTTGTCGTTGTCGTTGTCGTTGTCGTTGTCGTTGTCGTTGTCGTTGTCGTTGTCGTTGTCGTTGTCGTTGTCGTTGTCGTTGTCGTTGTCGTTGTCGTTGTCGTTGTCGTTGTCGTTGTCGTTGTCGTTGTCGTTGTCGTTGTCGTTGTCGTTGTCGTTGTCGTTGTCGTTGTCGTTGTCGTTGTCGTTGTCGTTGTCGTTGTCGTTGTCGTTGTCGTTGTCGTTGTCGTTGTCGTTGTCGTTGTCGTTGTCGTTGTCGTTGTCGTTGTCGTTGTCGTTGTCGTTGTCGTTGTCGTTGTCGTTGTCGTTGTCGTTGTCGTTGTCGTTGTCGTTGTCGTTGTCGTTGTCGTTGTCGTTGTCGTTGTCGTTGTCGTTGTCGTTGTCGTTGTCGTTGTCGTTGTCGTTGTCGTTGTCGTTGTCGTTGTCGTTGTCGTTGTCGTTGTCGTTGTCGTTGTCGTTGTCGTTGTCGTTGTCGTTGTCGTTGTCGTTGTCGTTGTCGTTGTCGTTGTCGTTGTCGTTGTCGTTGTCGTTGTCGTTGTCGTTGTCGTTGTCGTTGTCGTTGTCGTTGTCGTTGTCGTTGTCGTTGTCGTTGTCGTTGTCGTTGTCGTTGTCGTTGTCGTTGTCGTTGTCGTTGTCGTTGTCGTTGTCGTTGTCGTTGTCGTTGTCGTTGTCGTTGTCGTTGTCGTTGTCGTTGTCGTTGTCGTTGTCGTTGTCGTTGTCGTTGTCGTTGTCGTTGTCGTTGTCGTTGTCGTTGTCGTTGTCGTTGTCGTTGTCGTTGTCGTTGTCGTTGTCGTTGTCGTTGTCGTTGTCGTTGTCGTTGTCGTTGTCGTTGTCGTTGTCGTTGTCGTTGTCGTTGTCGTTGTCGTTGTCGTTGTCGTTGTCGTTGTCGTTGTCGTTGTCGTTGTCGTTGTCGTTGTCGTTGTCGTTGTCGTTGTCGTTGTCGTTGTCGTTGTCGTTGTCGTTGTCGTTGTCGTTGTCGTTGTCGTTGTCGTTGTCGTTGTCGTTGTCGTTGTCGTTGTCGTTGTCGTTGTCGTTGTCGTTGTCGTTGTTGTTGTTGTTGTTGTTGTTGTTGTTGTTGTTGTTGTTGTTGTTGTTGTTGTTGTTGTTGTTGTTGTTGTTGTTGTTGTTGTTGTTGTTGTTGTTGTTGTTGTTGTTGTTGTTGTTGTTGTTGTTGTTGTTGTTGTTGTTGTTGTTGTTGTTGTTGTTGTTGTTGTTGTTGTTGTTGTTGTTGTTGTTGTTGTTGTTGTGGTTGTTGAAGTTTGGATAGAGTTTGTTTCGGGGTAGGAAGGAGGGGAAAATCACTTTTTGACGGCAGGGTTTGTAGGGTGGTTTGGTTATTCCAGTAATTTCTGGGAATCGGGGCATCGGTGTATTTGGGAGGTGGGATAAATCTCTTGGGTTTGTTCGTTTCCATTTGTTTTAGTTTTAGCAGATAGGTGGGACATTCAGAAAAGTTGGCTGGGTGCGGGCCTGCACAGTTTGCACATGTCGCTGGTGTCTCTCTAGATTTGACGCACGTTTGAGTCATGTGGCCCTGTGCACACTTCAAGCATTTCGGGCGGAGCCTACAGTTAGCTGTAGCGTGGCCCCACTGCTGGCAGCAATGGCATTGAATTATTGCTTTTTTGTTGATGTGTCGCTCCCACTCTACCTTGATGTGGTATATGTATTTTGTGTTAGTGTTCGTGTTTAGATTTTTAAGTGTATGTGTATTGCTTGTAGTGATTAGGTAGAGGGGGCGTTTGGTGTTGCGCATGCGGAAGGTCTTGAATGCATCGACGCCGAGTCTGCGTAGCTCTTCCAGCAGCTCAGCTGGTTCTGGAGCAGAGTCAAGGCCTCTAAGTACGAATGCGTGTGTTTTTGTCTGTCTGTTTGTGTAAGTGTAGTATTGGAATTCATTGTCTAGATTCATTTCCTTAATAAGATTTTGTCTGTCGGTCTCTTTATGTATGTATATGTTAGTGTTGTTGTTGGTATATTTAATGTGGTAGTCGTTGCTGGCAATTTTTTTAATAAATGCGGAGAGGTCGTTTCCGTTGATGGGGTTTGCTGGTATGATTATGGGTGGCGGGGGGCGTTGTTTTTTAGTTTGTTCTTCTTCCGGTTCATCTTCACTCTCCGAGTCGTCGTTGTCCGTTAGCAAATGGAATTTATTAGTTAAATGTGTGGGTGGGGTTGTTTTTGTACGGGGTTTTGTGGTTTTCCGTGGGATTTTGTAGTTTCGTTCATCCGTCGAAGCTTCCTCCCTTGGACGTGCCTGTGCCTTGGGGGCAAATAATTTGCTTACCCTGAAGGTTTGGTTAGCGCGGCCTTGTGGGTTAGGGGGATCGTCTTCCTCCATTATGACAATAGTCTCCTCGCTCGAGTCGAGGTCTATTTGTGGGAATGGTTCCTGGCTGGAGTTATAGAACACGTTTTGTGTTATAACAAAAAAAAAGATTTTTATTTCAACGGATACAACAGATACAACTTCTTACTTGTACAATTCAGAACTAACTATATTATGTGGTTTTTTACATAGATGATATTTGTATTTTACATTGTAAGCATTTACTAGAAATACACGGGTTTTGGTAACCTGTGAAAGTGGTGACACTGCATCTTCCATGCAGGTAACTCCTCCTTTCTTAGACTGAAGTATCGTCGGGAAGATTTAGCCTAGGATTCGGGGTTGGTGACTCTTCTGATTCGGATTTTTCGTTGGAATTTCGAATTTTCTTGAATATCCGTTACTAAATGTGGAACACTCAAAACATGGTTCCTGTTGTTGTTAAAATAATGTATAAAGCTATATCAGAGTAATTTATATTATTATCGACATTATTTAACGTGATGTCTTCGAATTGCTTGATTGGTAATTTCAATTCTTCGCCTTTGTTTATATTGATTGTCAATTTTGGCTTTTGGGTGAGGTTTATTTCAATATTAAAATCTTCTATTGTGATAGGATTTCCGAACGTTCCGTATTGGGGTTTTAATTTATCATTTTGTAATTTAAGTATGCAGTTATCTTACTTCAGTAGAAAGATTCCTTGGAGTCTTCTGATTCTCCATGTTAGCAGATTACGTGAATGGTATCTTGTTTGGGAAATACGGCTAAATATTGGTTGATTTCCTCGAAATTTTCTATATGATTTTGGTTGATATTTAATTTAATATATTGACAGTTTTGATTGGTGTTTCTCAATATAACATTTTCTTCGCAACTGTTCTCATCGACATTATGCAGTTTGTTTGGACATTGATAATTTTGTCCTTTAGTACACAAGCCGTTCAGAGATTTAAATTGACCATTTTTTGATATTATGAAATACCCGTTATTTGGAATAACAATCACATATTCGGATTTATAGTAAGTGGGGTGGTATAAATCGAAATCTGTTTCAAAATCTATTGGAATTTCTATGAAGTATATAATATTGTTTTTTTCCGCTCGACAGTTAACCGTTATTGGTTTTTCTAGTTCGAATATATTTTGGGAAGTTGGTTCAATAGAAAATTCGTCTTTATAATGTTCGTTAATTTTGTGCAATTCTATTTGAAGATTATGGCTTTTTATTATGCTTGGGTGAAGGGTATGTAACTTGCAGAAAGTTAGAGAATTTTCTATATCTTGCAAAATATTAAGGATTATGCTGTACAATGCTGCTAATTGGTTGAAAAGGTCTTTAGCAAACAAAATATTTTGCGTTTCTATTTTATCTTTGACAAATTGTCCAAGTTGCTTTATTCGAGATTTAAGAACTACTTCATTATGTGAAATTGTTTGAATGGTTTTGTTAAATTGATCGATTACTCTATTACTGACTGCATACTGATATTTTAATTGATTATTTAGTTTAAACTGATTTTCTTTTAAATCATTTAAAATTGTATTATATCGCTTTTCGTCTTCAGAGTCTAAGTTGCCAGTTATAGCTTTTAAAATTGACCCGAGTCCATTTATGAAACCTCTTTTAGTCCTGCGCTTTTCAGTGTTTACGTTTAAGTGGTTTAATTTTTCATTAATTAAGGTAACAGTATATTTAACTATTTTGTCATTGTTTTCTAATTCTCTTTTATAAGTACTTTCGCTGTCAGTTGTGTCTATTATTTTGTTGTATAGCATATTTAAATTATAATAATCGTTGGCTAAGGCCCGGTATTATAAAGAACAAAATAAATGTTAATTAGTTACTATGGAAGAATCTTACAAGTAAATTAACTAATAGGAGATTAACCGACTATTTTAGTTCACCTGTTCATCAATAGATGACTAATATATAAATATTGCAAATTTCGCATCGGTTATTATTATAATATTTTAAATAAAAACAAAACACGAAGCTGTCAAGTAATTGACAGAATAAATTTTACTAGCTAGAAATTCATGGGAGTAGTTTAACTGTGAGATTTACTAGCGAAATAAATTTATTTTTCGTTTATAATACGGAAATCTATAGAGTAAAGTATATTACTTGGTTACCAAATAAAATCTACCGAGTATTTTAGTTATTTGACGTTTATAATACCGGGCATAAGGGTTTTAAATCATAAAAGTGTAGTAACGAGTGTTTGGATTTTTGTAGTTTTGCTGGCCCAAGATTTAGTGTTAAAAGTCCGGGGTTGTGAATTATGCTATTGATGTTTACTCCGGTGGAGCACGTGAAGAAGAGGGACCTGGAAGCTTAGAAATTTTTTCAATTTTGTGTATTATTATTCTTGGTCTTTTTATGTTGGATAAGTGTATTTTGGGTTGTTTTTTGTCTTTTGGTTCGGTTTCAATTTCTGCTGTTTGTGTGTAAAATGGTAATATAGTGGTAGATGGCCATCAACTGGTTAAAGAGTTTATTTATTTCGGTTATTACAAAAATAAAAGAAGATTGTTTACTGGTTGTAATATTGTTTGAGTTAGTGAAGAAAGAGATGACGAGAAACCCTCGATAACAAAAGCATATATATATATATATATATATATATATATATATATATATATATATATATATATAAGCAGCTAAATTAATCACACTCGAATTTCGTAATAGTAACAATTTATTACATAAAAAGAGGTTTGCACTTAACTGGACTTTTTACGCCAATACACGTTAATTACTAAGTATTACAGTTATAAAGAAAATAAACTTAATAAACCTTAAATGGAGGAATGGCAAAGTTAGATGATCGAGGCTATACTCAACAAACGTCCAGACGTGAGTCTTGAGGCAGCGCCGGCTAGAACCTCCAGGGTTTTTATATTAGGGCGCCAGCCCGATGTTCCCGGACGTCCGGGAGGCGGCAAAGAGATGTTAGTGGCTGCGTTCAACTCTGGTGCTGTCTGGTGCTACGGGTTCTGCGGTCACCAATTGGTGGTTTTGGTAACAAAATCCTCCTGTACGGTCCCCGTACCGAGGTTATGCCCTCACGTACGTTATTTGAGCAATAAAGTCGGAACCAATTGCCTTAAACACAGGTGGAGAGTGTTATGTACGAGATATAGATTAACGAAAATGTACAGCCAAAGTGAGGTCAATGGCCTGGAGTTCAAAATTGCTTCAATATGAACTAGTAGCGTATGAAACTTTTCGTAATTTAATGATGCATTACCAACTATTCTCCTGATGTGGTGTTTGGTTGATTTAACAGATGCTTTCTAGAGACCAACATAGTGGCCATTGCTGTGATAATAGCATTCTTGCTTGTTTTTGTAATAGATAATTCACAGAGTTATTTCAATTCTGTCAGCACCAACGAAATTGGTGCCATTATCTGAATAGATATTGAAAGGTTTCCCGCAACTAGCCATAAAACGTTTTAACGCAACTATGAATACGTCAGTAAATAGATCAGTCACTAGAACCAAATGCACGGCTTTAGTAGTGAAATAATTGATTTGATTTTTACGGCTA